>WTSP01001495.1:0-12662 GCA_025331215.1 Actenoides lindsayi | reverse complement strand
ATATAGTGCGAGAGCCTTACATAGTACTTTACAGCTGGTAGAATATATAGTCAGAAGATCAACTGAAATCCCTGCCCCGAAGAGCTTACAGTCTAAAGGTGTATATAAGTACAAAAGAGTTAAAAGGTGAGGAGTGGCATGTGTATGGTGTAGCTCCTAAAGATGCAGCTGGAAATAGGTGAGATAGAAGGTGCCTGCAGGGGGTAGAAGGTAATGCCATTCTAAGTGTAAGACTATCATGAAAAAAGATGTAAGCCATGAGTAAGTATGTAAAGTGAATAGGCTTGAGAAATCTGCAGCGAGTCAAGGTATTAATGAAAGACATCAGAGACATAGGTAGGTCAAAACTATAGAGCACTGCATCCAGGAAACTGAACCACAGCAAAAGAAGTAGAGGTGTCTTAAAAATAAAAAAAAGGTCACAGTTTTAGGAAATTATAGATATTTTGGCAGCAGCAATGTGGGGAGACTTTGTGGAACATGGGAAGAGGGAAAGAAGTGATCAGTTACTTCTGGGAATGATCACTGGTGCATGCAGTACAGCTGATGACATTAGTAAAAATTTAATCTTGGAAATACTGTAGAGGGAAAGATTTGTCTGTGAAAGGGAAAAAAATTATAAGTAATTTAAGATGACACTGACTTGAATCAGCTCAATGAGAGTTAAGGAGACTGTAAGCAATGCTGTGTGAAGGGGGAAGGGTGGTAGTTAGAGAAAGGTCTAGTTTAGTTTTAGATACGTTGACCTTAGATATATATTGACCTTTTAGAGTGTAACAGCATACCTAGAGGGTTTGTTTTAATCTGTATTTGAACTTAATGATGTCAAGTAATCTAACACCCAGAGAATATCTTCTGTTACAAAAGAAAAACATGAAGTACAGCAAGAATGATCAAAACCACATCAAGCTTTCATCAGACTTGATTTCTAACCCCCAAAGCAAGGCAAAATTTAATAATAGGAATGGATGGATTCTTACTCTCTTCTTCCTCGTCCATTCACTAACCAAGCAATGAACTCTTTGGCGGCTTGACCTTCCAAATAAGAGGTGATATCACTGGTATAGGTGCCTTCAGCATGTCTCTCAAATTCAGCATGACGCTTGGAGATCTCATTGCTGAAAGAAGAGTAATACTGATGGAGCAGACTGCATAAGTACTGGGGTTTTTTTTAACCTTTATTTATTTATATTTCCCACCCACTAGACTAGTGTTTCTTATTAGGGAAAGGTTTTTTTTAACTTCTTCAATTATTTTTGATTATTTTATTTTTCTTAATATCTTTCAGTTTTGAAGATATTGTCTGTGCTATGCAATATGATTTTGTGCAGAGGTGCCTGAACTAGTTCTGAGCAAATCAAATCATGTGCTGAAAGCAGTTATAGCTACATTGGAATGGTCTTCTGCTAGATTAAATAGCTATGATCAACAAACTGCATTGTATTATAGAGACATACTTTTTGTTACCTCTTGTGTTAACCTAAAAACTTCCATTAAGTCACTCCTCCTACCTTTATCTTCATTATTTATATAAGTCAGTTCAGACTTAATTCCCTTTGCATTTATATTTTGAATTGTTTTGTGACCACCTTTTTAATCATTCTGATGAAGGGGAACAATTTCAAGCCTCTGGCTTAATAGAGAAAGACAATTGCCTTCTCCTTCCCTACACATCACTGTGCTTCTTTCTCTGCTATAGCACAAAATTACGTCACACTGGCCCTTAGGAAGGCAAACAGCTCTGAGAAGTAGACATATTATGGAATATTTTCCATGATTAAGTTCCCTAGCATTTCTATTTCAGAATTTGCTAATTTCTGCCCAGTGTTCAGGGCCTCTAGTGCTTTGCATTATTTTTTATCTTTTTGGGATTTCACCATTACTCCTAATTAAGTACCATCTGCATTTTTCATCAGCATGCTAACTGGAGTTGTTTGGAACATTTTTAATGAAACGTTAATTTTGCTGAGATATGCTGTTTCATTGAAGCTGAAATACTATTACAGATTTGTTACCAATATTGACAGTGTTTTGAATAGAAGTATCTTGGTGATCTGGGGTGTCCTCTTTGAAATTTCTGACAAAGGAAGAATTAATATAGGTATTTCAATCTGCTTTTCAAAAACACTGGGCTATTGTTTTCTTTGTTTGAGTTTTCCAATTCCCCCAGCCCTCTTCCAAAAACATTGTTAAGAAAGAAAATTCCGGCCTCCATCGGGTCTTGTGTTCTCCTTTCCTGTAATGAGTGGTTTTATGGACATGGGACTGAGTGTTTAGGGCTAAGCATTGTATCATGTTTTGTCAGCTCTCTGAAAATTGGTGCCTGGCCATTTTCCTTTCAATAGTCTGTTCACTAGTTCTTTTCCTCAACATAATGTTTTATTCTTTCTTCAGCCTTTTTCTCTAAAAAGTTTTTCTTTTTATCTTGTTGCGTACTTTCCTTTAGGACTTGAAATGTCCTTTCCTGAAATCAATTGTCATCCTGTTGCATTCCTTGAAGCCACTGCTCATAGATATAGAACACAGGTACAGGAATAAATATCAGAAACATTTCCTCTTGTAAAAAGCACGTGTAAGACAATTTTTTTTGATAGGTGTTTCTTGAATTATGGTAACATTGTAAAGAATACTAGTTATTTTCTTTATTGTTTAACATAAAATGAGCTCAAACTGTTTTTTAGTAGCAAACTGTGGCAACTAGAATACCTTGAGAGCTGGTCCGGGAATTTGTCATTTTCTTTGTCCTCCTGTCCTTGCTGGCTGTAGTGGAATTCCACAATCATTAGATCATTATTACCAGTACATTACAGAGTATGCATAAGCTGATAAGATTTTATTGGTTATTATTTAAATATTATGATAAACAACTATGACTGATAGATGAATATTTAAAATCATTAATATCCTAGGTTTTTGGATTGTGGACACATCTTCTCTAGAACAGAGGGCACAGACCTACATGCATTTACATTATTCTTGCTCTCAGCTTGGTAGCTTATGTTTAATCAAAGTATATTTTCAAAAAGCATGCCTACTTATGCTTTAACAGTATACTTGTGATACTGGTGAAGTATTCAGTGGTCAACAAAACTTAAACCTTAGCTCCCTTTTCACAAATGAAACTTCAAGATTAGAGTATCTATAGGCAAGTTTTATTAAGGCCTAATGGCCCAGACCTTCGCATTATATTTACATCTCTTCTTCCTATTGTATTTAATCCATTCACTGAAACAATGTCCCAAAGAGGCTGAGATAGTCTTCTTAGATGGCATATCAGTTAAAATATTGATACTACACTTGATTTATCCAGATCATTTTGACTGATTCTGCATGTATTCCCCATTTCTAATAATACATTAAAGTTACATATAAATTCTCCTGAAGTAATTTACTTATTTGAGGATTATACATAGTCAGTGATGGGAAGTTGAAATCAAGAAAGTTGATTTAGCTAGATTCTTGTCTGTCTCTATATATAGAGATCTATAACAATGTGACCAAGATGCTTACCCATTTCTTTTAGTGCTCATTAACCACTGCACGAAGTCCTGAGCTCGTCTAGTGTCCAAGTACTTGCTGTAATCACTGGTAAATGTGCCTTGTGAATGACGTTTCACCTCATTCAGCTGTCTAGATTCATCTGTTGGTTCAGACTGGGAAGCTTTGAATGATCTGTGGAAAGTTTATAATGGTTATACCACATTTTACAGATGTATTGGCTTTTCTTTTAAAAATCCTATTTTATACTCTCACAAAGTGAAAGCAAGTGGCATATTGATCACTAGCTGGCTAGTAAAATGAATCAAAATAGTAGATTTGATACTGCACAATTACAAGGTCTTCTTGGATAACTAAGGCAGCTATTGTTTGTAATATTGAAAACTTCTATGCTATACTTTGCGATATTTAAAACTTTTGCCAGTTTTCAATGGTAGAGTAAGTACTGTGTAATGTTATAAAAAAACCCTATCTTTAAGTCTTAGTATGTAAGAAAAACAAAGTTCAGGCCAAGTGTTTCTAGAAGTTTGATCTAAAGAATTTACCTTGATTTTTCCTCTGTATCCTGAAGAGGATTTTGCCAGCTGCCTTGAACTATCATTAAAAGAAGCCCAGCAACAAAATACACACTTTTCATTTTCATTTCCTGTCAAAACAGAAATAAGGCAACAAAGAAAAATATAATAATCTTTACATATGTCTGAATCAATTACACCAAAACGAGATATTCGTAATGAGGATCTAAACTTGGAGATATTGACACTCTGTGAGGACGGGATCCATGTCCAGTGGATGGAGACTGTGCTGCCTTGGGTAGTCATTCAAAAGACATGATCTGTCTTCGAATCTTTGGGCTCTAGTCTCTATTCTAGAATGGAAGGTGATCTGAGAGCAACTGCATCCTCACTTTCTTCTGTAATACAAGGAAAAAAGTCTGTAGTTCCTTTGTTCTCTGCTCTGATGATGGCAAGCATTAGATCTATTTATATAATATTGTTTTGTTGCAAAACTGGGGTATTGGTGTGACTTTTATTTTTTTCCAGCTCATTCACTAGAGAAAAAAACAAAGCAAATCTTTGTCAAGAATACTGTTGCATTAGCAGCTCCCAATTCTTTCCTTCTGTCCCTCCACCCTCCAAGCTGTGATTCCCTTACTTGCCTTAGTAACTTATTAACTTAGTAACTCATGAAAGTAGTACAGTTATAATTTTTAATGAATAGTCACCAATGGGAACAAGGCATTCTCTAATCCTTTAATTATGTGTGCTACAATTATCATTATTTAATGTAGTATTTAATGCATTATTTAATTAGTCTGTTGACACATGATCCCCTATAGGACAAAGTCTGTTGAACAAAGAAATGCTATTCATTTCAGGCTCACAAGACACTGTGCAAAAGGAACAATAAGCAGCTAACGGCTAATAGACTCAAAAGTGCTCTGTATAAATGGGAAATGAGAGGAAGTTCGCTGGAGTGTGTCTAAAGAAGGGCAATGAAGCTGGTGAAAGGTCTAGAGCACAAGTCTTATGAAGAGCGGCTAAGAGAACTGGTGTTGTTTAGACTCGAGAAAATGAGGCTCAGGGGAGGCTGTATCGCTCTCTACAACCACCTGAGAGGAGGATGTAGTGAGGTCTCTTCTCCCAAGTAACAAGAGATAGGACAAGAGGAGGTGGCCTTAAGTTGCCCCAGGGGAGGTTTAGGTTGGATATTAGGAAAAATTTCTCTCACAGAATGGGTTGTAAAGCACTGGAACAGGATGCCCAGGGAGGTGGTGGAGTCACCATCCCTGGAGGTATTTAAAAGATGTGTAGATATGGCACTCAAGGACATTGTTTAGTGGTGACCTGGCAATGCTGGGTTAACAGTTGGACTTGATCTTAAAGGTCTCTTCCAATGAGAACAATGATTCTGTGATTCTGTGAAATCTACTTACAAAATCAACTAGTATATATGGTTTATTTTTCACTACTCTGAATCACTTAAATTTATGTAATGACTGTATAGAAAAGGAAATGAATTTAAAATTTTGTTAGGTACTTCTGGCCTTGACAAAGAAATTGAATGTGCCATTCATTCAATGGTTAAATGCTCATTAAGTGATGAATTGTAAATGCTAATTCATTCTAACTTTAAAGTGATTATGGATCACAATATTAATCTGCTGTAAAGCAACAGAAGTTGCAATGAGTTCACATCAACAAAATGTCAGTGGAAATAATTTCATTTCATTCAGTTGGACTGATAATTGTGTATTTGAAAGAGCCTTCTGCCATCCATGACACTTTCCTATGGAAGTTTATATTATAGTCTGAAAAACAAAGGGAGATAGGAAAGACGAGTGCATTGAAGTAAAGTGGTAGGTGGAAAAGTAAGATTCGGCAAAAAAACACCCCACTAAATGTAACCTGCTTTGTACTCTTCTGGCTCCACTGGAGCAGTTATTTATTGAAATTCAATTATTTATAAAACAAGGCAGTATGAATGAAAATGTATCTATTCTCTATTGTAATGCCTTGTCACAATAGGATGAATTTAAATATACTAGGGGCTGAAGGAAGCCATAAGAAAGCTATGAAGGAATGATATATAAAGGTGCAGATTATTCTGCCTTGAGATTGAGTAGTGCAAATGGGGAGCTATATGAATATATCTGAAAAAATTAACTCCTGAATCAAAAACCTTACTTGTCTAGAACTTCTACTCTGCCCCAGTAGTCTGTCCATCTTCAGAGCAGATTTTTAATGAAATTTATTTCTTCCATTTATTATAGAATGCCTTACAGTTGAAGAGGCAAAGCTTGACTGTTGTCAGGCATTTTAGTTATGTTAGAAAGAATGTATTTCTTCTGGCACTTTGTGAAGCCTAATTTTAAGAGAATCTCAATGATTAATATAAATATTTTACTAGAATACCTCGGTGTCAGTAACATAATATTTAAAGAAATCAAAATATTAATAAAATCTTAGTAAAACCCAGGAAAATAAACTGATGAATAAAAGATTTTCTGGTGGATTCTGCTATTAAGCAATGGAGTCTATTTCCCTCTTTCCACCAGAAGCCACTGCCAATGTTGCTCATTTTTTCCATCAGTGTGTATGGAGACTCTTTTCTGCCTTCCGTCATGTCCTAATATAAAATATATGATTCCTACACTTGCACATATCCTGCAGTAGTACCAACAAATACCATAGTGGCCATGTAGTTAGTCCTAGTATAACCCTAATTATAGTATCAAACTATCTTTTCACGGTTGCATTTGGAGCTGTAATGTGATGGTGCAACACTGACATCCAATGTTTATCCCAAAGAATGCATAATTTCACATTTCTTAGGCTTCCAAAAATGAAACAAAAGCTCTGCATGGAGATGAGTGTGCTGTAGTCACAAAAATGGTTTGATTGTAATGTAGTGACCCACAGTACCTGATATGGCTGTGAGTTAATTCAGACACCAAATAAAATCTGGCTACTGCATCATACATAAGTAAATTTGCCCTGCTTAATGGAATGCTAGCAGTTTGGTATAGTTTTACTTAACCTGAAAAAATAAAGTAAAATAGCTTACGGCTGCCTGTAGCTTTGTTAAACCATGATAGAGATTAGACATAAACCTGTCACTGATGTGGAATGAAACAAATAGTCTAGTCATTAATCCAGCCTCATAGTAATATCAGACACCAAAGGCTAGTCTATTATATAAAACTTATAAAAACAAAATTAAAAGCCCATTATAGTCAGTAAACAAATTTTCAGTGACTTAAATGTATCTTGGATCTAAGTCTTATCCCTCAGTCCTATAGACCTTTCAGATGCGAATGGGGTTCACATCTGTTCAAAGTTAAATGGATGTTTAGCTTTCTAAATTTTTCAGAATAGAAAGCTGGGGGGATTACTAAAAAGAAAGATGTATAAATGCAGTTGTTTTAAGTTAATACCATTTTCAAGTATGAGAATCCTTATTAATAAAATAAATATTTTCAGCAGCTATTAAGCATCTGTCAGACGTTCTTTTAAAGATTTAAAATAAATTTGTTGTTGTTCAATGTTTAGTACTTGCTATTGGTAACCCAAACCAGAAACAGCAGTTTTCAACAAGTTAAAGAAAATACAGTTTTTAAAGAAGAAATGGTTATTTTATTACTGGAAGCACAAACATACTCTGTAGAGAGAAAGAAAGTATCAGCAAAATAATATTTGTTTAGGTTATTCCTGATAATAAATTCATTTCCTGATCACAAGAAAGGTTTTATTTACTCTAAGTTGTTTAGTTTACCAGTAGGTACTGCTAAAAACCATGCAATCTTATTGTCAAGGCGCAGGAAAACTAAGACTAATCTTATACAGAAAATTTTTGGTTTTATGCATATTAGACAAATGGAAACGTTTTAATTTCTTTCTGATCAGAGATGAAAAATTTAACACATCTCAGTTTGAACCACCAGAAAGTATGTAACAAATATGTCCCTCAAATCTTGATCAGAAACTTATTTGAATATTATTTTCTTGATCAACCTGATTTCGTTAGTTTTTCCAATATCTTTTATTGCAGATGGTTTTTGTACCTATGTGCCAGTTTAACTAGCCTAATTTCATTGAGTTATTAAAAAAGAATCCTTCAAAAGTCAGATTTGTATCTATTCCTGGTTTAAAAATACAAATTATGGAGTTAGAGTAGTAAAAAAAAGCAAAATTTTCATATGAAAATGTATGAATGAATAAAATAGATTTCTATTGACATGAAACTGTAAATAGCAAATATTTCTAATAAATAAATGACTTTTTCAGGTAAATGTACTTTACATCTAATTTAACTACTATGTTCTAATGCCTTGTGGAAAGTTCTGTAAAATACAATGGTCTCATCCATAGTAGAATGGATGACTAAATTAAATTTTATACAATAATCAGATTAACTATTGAAAGGCTTTAATATTTTCTTTTGTGCTATAGAATCTCCTTTTCAGATCTTAGGGTGATATGAAAATAATAGTTGCTTGAGAAAAACTAATCTAAAAGTAGGGTAGTGGAGTGGCAATCTTTAGGGCGATGGAATGACAATCTGTCTTAGACAGTTTTAAATCAGTGTCTACATAAACCCACTTAATTTGCATTCTGTTTATTTAATCCCTGTTGATTCATATTTAGGCAGTATTTATAAGGAATGAATATTTTAAAACTCATGTTCATTAAATATCTCTAAAGAACACACTAAAGGAGATAAAAATATAAAAATAATTATATACCTCACATTTAAATTCTTACTACAATGCTTGTCTTTCATGTTCTCATGGTTAGTCTTCCTTTTTCAGTTGCTTCTGCAACGCAAACAGTTGATTGCTCTTTTTTAGATCATTCTCTGTTGAACTAATTCAACACATTACAAGATTTAAATGATGATGTCTTTAACTCCAAACATCAATGAGTATAGCCAAAGAAGAAAACACCAATTTGCTGAAAAATATGTTACCTCTATTGCAAACTTTTGGCTATACAACTCAGATAATTCACTCAGCTTTCTCAAACAAATTGTACTGGTAGTTCATATAAATCTTACCTTTTTATACTTTGAAGTGATGTGTAGCAGTTGCAGAAAGAGCTGCTACTCTCTCTTCTGTGACTATGGCAAGTCTTGAGGATCCTGAGATCTGTCTAGCTGCCTCTTTTGCACAGACTTATATATATACTGTTCAGCTCTAGTAAGCATTACAAGAGTGCATCATTGCTGACAGCTTCCTTATTCAACTTAAAAAAAAAAAAAGTCATCATATTTGCTATTCATTTCATTTGATAATTTTACAAGCAATTTCACACATTCATTCTGCTTACTTTATGACATCAGTGCTAACATGGATTTGAAAAAGGAGTGAGGTAGCAATGTCCAAAGAAGTAAATATCAAACAGAAGGGCATTAGGATGACAAATACTGGGCTAAAGGTGCTTAGGATTAAGGCAGAAATTTCTCCAAATTCTGATTTGCCACATTTAACATTTAAAAGCCCGGTCCTGTTGACATAGATAGCATCAACTTCACTTTTCAATTTTAAATCAAGGTTTTAAAATTTAATACACTGTTAACAATAACCAACACAACTCCCCCAAAGCCTTTGAATGATTCTTAAAGTAATCTTGTGCCAATATAATGAACATGAAGAGATGTGAAGTACTGTAGTGATGGCTACACATTATGGACTAGCACAGGTCAAATTTGGCAAGAAGATTTGATTACCCTTAGATGTAAAATGCCAACTTTATAAAGTCTACTGTATGAAAATTCATACTCACTTATGAACTGTATGCCAAATATTCATTATTAATTCAGTTTCATATAGTGGCCTACAGATTTATGCAAGATAAGCCTTTTGGTCACATTTTCATTCCCTACAAGGAAAAAAAAAAACCAACTGAAAAACAAATCAGATTTGAGCTTTGTAGCTATGTGTGTCCTATGCAACTATTGTCAAGGTCTTAAACCATTCAGTAATAGGGCAATTTCATAGTGTGGTGGGGCAGCATTGCCAAAGAAGACTATGTTCAGCCATCTGGTGACCACAGGTAGGAGAGTTTGACACAAAACTTGTCAGTGGCCCTGGCAGCTAAAAAAAACGTGTCAGTGAGGAATATGGGTCTTTTGTCCTGTCTATGAAATAACAACTGAGATATCCCCCTTCAGGAAATTCCTGGAGATGTTTTTTACAGGCTTTTTTCATACATCTTGATATTTATGGTAATCCTTTGTAAAATGCTAAAGGGCAACAAACTTGAAACATGATTATTACATATGTAAGATGCCAGGAGACACATTAAATATGAAGGAATCCACCTTGAGTTTCAGTTCTGCTTAGTAGAGAGAAGGGTCTGAAATATCAGTGGACATCCCACTGATCATTAATGACAGCCTGTGCACCAGTCTGGAGTGACCCATGGTCTAATTTGTGGGAAAAAGCATACCTATTACAGCAAACTCTCTTATTTCCCCTAACAATGCTCCATGAAGCCAGCAAAGAATCTTCTTCGGTAAGATAATTTTCTGCTGGCTAACCACAGCCAGATCAGCATACCCCATATGACACAACTGAGGCAGCGTATAAGCTCAGTGACCCTCTGTTAGAGTGGCAAACAAAATTAATGGGTCCTTTCTAGAGCTCTATCCTAAGTAACTGTTGGACCACATCAAGGGTTTAGTAAGTCTCACTACACAGTCCACACAGTCAATTTGAAATATTTTTTGTGTGTGTTAGTATCATTTTTCTCTGCTCTCATCTACTGAGATTCATGGTCCGTTTTTTGTCATTTTTAGCTACAGTTCTAGTGTTTACTAATGTTGCTGTTGAAAACTTACGAGCACAGTTTCTGCTCTCTCATCATTGTGTTCTGTTTGTACCTTCAGTCATTTCTCAGATCCTTATTTTCCCTTTTTGTTACTCTCCTTTTTAATTGCTACTTCTTTTCCTCTCTTTTCCACATGTCCTTTTCCCAGTGTCCTGTTTCTTCCTGCTTCTAACTGTTTTCCACATTCTAAATCATGGATTCCCAGTCATTGATGGGCATAGGATATACAAAGTTGCATACATATTTATCAAACTTGGATTTTTTTCAGATTTTTTTTTTGTTTGAAATGATCAGAATTAACATCCCCATACACCAACCTTCCCTAGTCAAACAGCTGTGTAATGTATAAGACATAATGTGAAAGGAGCCAAAATAAGCCTGGAAACAATCTTATACCCCAAATCTACTTTTTTTTTTTTTTTTTTTTTTTCATGAGACGCTGATTTCACTGAGATACTTTGCCGTCCTTATCTCAAAATTATTTTCTAATTTACTTTCTATTTAAAATTTATGAGCTTTATATAGGGGATGCAAAATCACAGTTTAAACGTAAGTCCAGCGCTAAATATTAGAAGGCAGTCTCTCCATGAAGTTGGTCAGCTTTGCTTTGCGGTTCCTGAGGGAGAAGGCAGGCGGCTGCCTAGCCCTGCAGTACCTCGACAGGACAGCAGATGGTGATCAAATGGCCGTTTAAGACCGTTTTTTACACCAGGATCACCCGTACACACGTGTAAATGGATTGTGGCAGACTTCTCTCACTACTTGTTGGGTTAGACACATAGCTTTCTAAACAGGTAATACAGGATGTAAGGCAATATCATCTCCTTCTGGAAACAGGAAGTTCTTCTCTTTTTGTTTAGCACTGTTTATTTTCTTGAGTCAGATAAAACTCTTGTTTACAGTATCATGATTTAAAAAGAAAAAAAAAGAGAAAGCAGCTCAGTGCACCTGTTTGGACAGGTTGTTACACAGGCTAGATCATCTAACAGGTCATCTAGCATCTAGAAGGTAATTGCTTATTTATTTTTTAAGTGATACACAGACAATAAAATGTACAGGAAAGAACTGAACTTCCATCAGAAACCATGCAAGCTTCAGTTGCCATAACTGAATCTGCAGAATACATATTTCAAGACCATAGCAAAAAAAGAGTTACCAAACAGAAACAGAAAATTGTAATGAGTGTATGAAATATGCATATGTACTCAGGTTTTTTCCTCTTCCATTGTAAAATATAATACTTGGTACCTTTTGGCAAAAATCGAGAACAACATACTCGCCTTTATATTACAGCTCACAACTGTACTTCAGCTGAGACAGTCTATGAGACAGAACCTGAAAGTGAACTGCCTTCAGGAAATTTTCATCTTTATGTTTTTTGTTTATGTATCTTGGGTTCACTGTGTTCAGAGTCGATCAAAGACTCCTGCACTGTCATCTCAGCACCAGGTAATGGCTGCTATTAAGGACAATGTACTGCACTCACTGGACAAAAACTCTGTGTAGAAAGTTACAGAAGGAGCAAAATGAGAAGCAGAATTCTTACCAGCCACACTTGAGTCTGTTGGTCTAGCAGTGACTATCCAGTTGGCATGGCTTTTCAGAAAAATAGAACCAATGTATTTATCATAACTGGCTAGCATACTCTGAATATCGTAATTTTCCAGGATGTTTCTCTCAGGTCTTTAGCTGTTGGTGCAAGACAAAAAATAGTTAAAAGAATTAAAAATGTTAAGATCTGAGCATTTTAATAAATTAGAAAGTTGCTGACTTTCTTAAGTAAAAAAGTTAAAAAATCCCCAAACAAATGCTTTCAAAAAAGTGAAACCCCCA
>WTSP01001494.1:0-18545 GCA_025331215.1 Actenoides lindsayi | reverse complement strand
CTGGCTCTGTTCCTGTGTGGGCTGCCCTGGGTGACCCTGCTCTGGCAGGGGGGTTGGACTTGATGACCTCCAGAGGTCCCTTCCAACCCCTCCCATTCTCTGATTCTGTGATTCTGTTTGGACTGCAGCATGGGCTTCTCTTTTGCATCAGGAGGGCAAGCGAGAGGGGTTGTGTTAGCTCAGGAGAGCTAAATGTGTTTGTTTCATACTTAGCATCTTACAGCATAGAAATGGGGCTGACCTCTCTGCTATGGCTTTCCTGCTGCCACCGGGCACTGTTGCCCCCAGGCTCTAAGCTGAGCAGAAGGTCTCTGCTCTTTCTGTGCTCCTGCTACAATGGACATCATGCCCTCTGTGGGTCCCATTTAGTGCTGGGGACAAGAAAACAAGTTTGGACAGTCTACCTGTGAGCACCCATGCCACAGGGAATAAGGGACCATACCCAACCAAGCATCCCCCTTGGAAATACCAGTTCATGACACCAACCCCCATCAAGATGCTGCCCCTCACCTGCTTTTGGGCTTGCTCTCTTGCAGTTCAAACCCTTGCTGTCCAGACCAGGGCTCTTGTCCACTTTAGCTTCGTCCAAGGTGCTCTTAAACTCCTCCTCTCTGTCAGTCTGGTCCTCAGGTGCTGACTCACTGGCCGATTGCTCTGACAAGGTTAAGTTGAGGTCCACCCCTACCTCACTTGGGAGGCTCTGGACCTTCTCTGTGTCTGGGGTGGTTGCCTGGGTCTCCAGCATGGGTGGCTCTGTCTTTCCCTCGCTGTGACTCCCTTCACAGTCCTTCTGCTTCTGCAGCTGCTCCTTCTGCAGGCTACGCTGCTTCTTCCGGAATTTGGCTCTCCGGTTCTTGAACCAAACCTTCAATGCCACAAACAGCAAGGGGGAAAACTGGTGAGAATCCTGCTTAGTGCCAAATTCACCATCGTTCAGCCTGGGAGCTTCAGGGGAACCCCAAGTAATGAGGTACTGCAAACCCACTGTGCCCAAGTGTCATTCCACTTCGTTGGATCTTGGAGCTCTACCTGTTTTCTGTGGGGTTTGTGGGGTTTTTTTTGTTTTGTTTTGTTTTGTCTTTCTAATTGGTCAGGCAGTTGTGTCCAACCAGAATGTCTTATAGCTGAGTCTGATGACATTACACTGGTTTACAGTACAGTGCTCTGTTGGTTTCTAAAACCATTGGGTTATAAGTGTACCAAAACTATGGTGGCAACACTCAAGGTAAGTCCTTACAGGCATGGGGTGTTGTCTGGGAACTGAATTTAGGGAAGGAGAGAATCCATACTTTTTTCACCTAAATCAGTAGAAATGGAATGGAAAAAATACTTGCAAACTTTGTTAGTGTCGTTTGGCTAGTTAGATGAGGAAAAGAAACTTCTGAAGATCAGAATGCCTTGACGTTTATAAAAAAGAACTATTTTTTCTACTACAGATCCACTTCACACTGAAGAACTTGCTACTTAGTCGTACAAAGCCCAGCCATACAAGAACTTCCTCACTAGCAGGTTATGTAGCACGTTGCACTAGCTGAAGCTGAAAAAAAAAAATAATCCAAAAAACCCAAACCAAATCTTGGCCCGAGATGTTACAAATATTGACACTGGTGGAAAAGAGCAGCTGGAATTACTTGGGTTTCTGCTCTTCTGAGAAAGCCAGAAAAGCTTTGCAAATAAATAAATAAATAGACTTCTGCTGCTGTTTCTAAAATTTCCCCCAAAGAAATGTGAAAGAACAAATGAAAACCAGTGTGCACTTCAGACAATCCTAAATTTAAAAAACGTGCATGCGGATTAAGGATTTCTTCAGCAGATGTGTGACTTTGGATGATTATTTTATTCCCCCTCCCCCTGCCTTTAACAACTTCACCGCCCCAAAATCTTTGTTGACACTGGAAGACTTTTGAAGGCTCAAGGGAGTTATCGACCCTCTGGGAACCCCACTGTTTTCTTTTAACCATCCCTACTCACAATCAGTACCTGGACTCTGGCTTCAGGTAGGTTTGTGCACATCGCCAGCCGCTCTCTCATCACCACATCTGGGTAGTGAGTCTTCTGGAAGGTCTTCTCCAGTGCCTCCAGCTGTTGGGCGGTGAAGGCCGTGCGACTTCGCCTTTGTTTGCGGTGCTGGGATCCATAACGTGCCTCCAAAATGATGTCTTGAAATGTACAGCCGTTGGAAGACAAGAAAAGTGGCCAATTTAATTATTGGAATTTGTATGCTGACGGGTGAATAAAGCACTTGCTAACACTAGATGAACCTGCAGAACTTCCCCCTCCCCCAAGTCTCTAGATCTAATAAAACACACATATGCATTTTGCTGGTTAATTGAGGTGTCTGAGGAGATAAAATCTCTGACTAGAAAGCCTGCTCTGGAGAGGGAATCTCTTTCGATGACAGCTGTGGAAGCTGTTGAGATTCCAATGTTAAATTTGGTTGAGATAAGCCATGGTGGGGCAGGACGTGCAGATGCCCAGACGCCACTGTGCCATAAGCACCTTTCTTTACGACACACATTTAGAAACAAGGTGAGGAGGTTCACCGTTGTAATCAGAATAGGGTCCAAGATTATGTGCCATGTTCTCCTTGAAGCCAAGGGCAGAGCTTCAGTGGGAACTTCAAGGCTGCCACGATGCTCTGCGCTGACGGGTGGGAAGGGTCCATGCAGCTTGAATGCAACTGCATTGGAAGACATGCATCTCCCCAGACACCAGGCTGAGCTGGCTCTTCTTTAGTGTCTCGTATGTAGTCCTCAAGGTATGGCATTGGAGAGCTGTTCTGGGCTCCTGTTCAGGAAAGCACTTACGCTCACGTGCTGATGTGTGTTTAGCTTGAAAGCAGATGGTTTACTGAGCGCAGACACTCTCCAGCATCTGGGGTGGAAACGGCAGCCAGGACCAAGTCCAGTCCCACCAACTGCAAGCCCAGAGCTCACGCACTGAGCTCTTCTCAGTAGAGGAGCTACTCGCAAGGTCTGGCTTTGCAAACTGTGCTTGCAAAATTGAGGGCAGGGAAGAAATTCAGTCTGGGGAAAATCTGAGGCCAAGAGTAAAGGGCTTATTATTTTACCAGAGGCGTTATTATTGCACAACGGTTAGTGGGAGTAGAAAGATCTTAAATCAATGAAAATAAGTAACTTTAAAATGAAAAAAAAAACAAAGCAAAACAAAACAAAACGTTTATTATGCAAGTTGGGACGTGCTGTGCTACAGCGTTGGAATGAAGTAGTCTGGCAAGAGATTTTTCTCTCAGAGAGGAAATGCAGAAAGAGCAGTGTCTGGTATCATTTTTAATTCAGTTAAGAATGTGACTTCCAGTAGAAGGGAGGAATGAACACACCAGAAAACAACCGAAGAGGGAGAAGAGTCAGCGTTCTCAGCGCGCGGAGCCCGATGAAGGCTCCGGCCGCCGTTCACTCGTGCTTTTTTGTCACGAGCATCGTGGCATGAATCTAAACAACAAACCAAAACCCGCTGGCAGGCCGGCCCCAGAACCACGCAGCCAGGTTCCAAATACGCTGGCTAACGAGCGTAGCAAATCAGCTTTGCACCGCTCAAGCATCCCCCTGCCAAACTTCCAGCTGTTCCATTCTAGGTCAGCATTCGCGGCGCTTTTCCGCGCGGTTGCCAAAGCCGCGTGGTTCTGGCGACCTGCGAAAGACGTGATCGGGCGAAAGGTCTCCGGCCAAACACAATACGGTGCTGGTCGCATACCAGAGACTTCTGTGTCTGAGGTATCGCGGCTCCTTGGGGAGCTAAACCGCTGGGAATAGCTGCCACTTCGGAGGCAGAGAGCCGGTCCTTGGTGCTTTCAGATGCCGCTCGCGGTGCAGCCAGGTGAGGGGAAGGGATGTTCCAGGACAAGAAATTGAAGCTAGCCAGTAACATTTTACGAAGCGAACGTTTGTGTTTCAAGCACAAGAAATCAGGAGAAAGGACACTCGCTAAACACCCTACCTGCAGGCTGGAATATTCCTGAGTTTCTAGAGTAGAGGTTAGACCTACCAGCTCCCCGGAGGCGGCAGCTCATGCATTAAGTTTGGCCACTCCAACGAGCACCAACCAGCAATTATTTTAATGTTTTTAACTATGTTTTCAGGCTTTGTGCAAGGAGGAGAATATAAATTGCAGGTGAGCCTTTGCAGTTACAATCAGAAACCTCTGTTTTCTGACTTAAGGTCATTTGCTTTTGTGCTGCTTTATTCTGACTGTCCCTGGAAGGCACATGAGATCTATAACCTGCACTGAAAGATATTCAGGAGTAACAGAATGTGAAGCAACTGCAAAGCAACCAGCTCATACGTGTATAATGCCTACTCTGCCAATGATAAGCAGAGAAGGGGACTGTGGAATTTAATTTGGAAAGTCTTCCAGGTGGGTTATTAATTTTACAGATAAGAGGTCAGAAAACCAATTGAATCTGCCGGTCAAGAATATGAGAATAGAATTTTTTTCGTCTTCTTCTTCTTTTTTTTTTTTTAATCTCCCTCTTCTTTTACCCTGGTTAGGGTCAAAGCCATTAAGTCCTCCATGCTCTACTGTAAAAGATAGAGGTGATCACAAAAATCTTTCAAGAAATCCTTGCGACAGGTCCTGTCCTCCTGTCCCACCATCAACAATGCTGTGTAAATAACACTCTCAGAGTAATGTCACATGTGACTTTCTTTGAGCCTAAAAGAGCTTTTTTTCTGGGAGGCAAAGCACAAAAATGACAGAAAGGGATCCAGCAGGACCTGCAAGAAAGCGTCACCCAAGCCAAGGTCTAGGATCTCCAGGAAGAAACAGGTCAAGGTGAGACCCAAAGAAGATCCAAATAAAGATCGTTTTCCAGAGAGAAGGTTTGGCAGGAAAAGAAATGGAAAATAGCTTCAAGAAAGGGCAACATGGAAGAAAAAGCTCTGGCCTGGGATGGCAGGAGGTGGCTGTTAGGGGACGCAAGTCCCTGGTCGCTTGGTGGAGGAATCCGATCCACTCCATGCTCACATTCACTGTGTTGCTATTTACTAAGAAGAAACTAAATTTTTTTCTGCTATTTTTTTTTCTTTTTTTTTTTTTCAGTTGTCAAAACATATTTCGGGGTCATTTTAATTGCCTCTTTTCAATCCCATGTTGTGGGGCTGCTCCCTTCTCAGCCCCGGGCTCCCCCAGCGTTGGAGGCCAGCCTGCAACAAGGTGCAGTGGTTCGTTGGCAGCAAACACTGGTGAGCACGTCTCACAAGCAGGGCTTGACCACAGGGCCAGTCCTCAGGAGCACCCTCTGCCAGTTGGCTATGCCACCCTCCAGCTCCTGGAGAAGAGTTTCACTCGGTGCGAGCAACAAGTTGGGTTTTTTTTTTGCTTTCCCAGGGAACATCGAAAGCCATGAGTTGTTCTTACCAGCCAGTCTCTCTGCCAGGGTGAGGGCATGGACCGAGGGCCTGTAGTCAGGGGCATGCTGGGCTTGCTGGGCTGCCTGCTGGTGGAGGTTGTACATGGCGCTCAGCGAATTCATGGCGTGGAGGGAGTAACCGTTCACTCCATAGTGCTGCATGGTGACATAAACCTGAAAAAACAGCAGCCAGAGAGAAGAGATGCTGAGGGATGGCTATTCCAGCACCCCGGTGTCTCAGCAGAGCTCTGGAAATGCTGAGCTCCAACATACACTGCTGCACGTGAGGCTCGCGTCCAACGTCCCCACTCCAACTGGGACAGGAAGTAAAATACTGTCCTGTAGACCAAAATCACCCAAACTGTTCCTGTAGACCAAAATCACCCAAACTGTTCCTGTGGACCCAAATCACCAGGGACACCAGTCTGGCTTCTGAGGTCAGAGACCGGCATCCCGCTGCATTCCACTCGTGACATGCTCAACAAAAGATGGGAAAGGATTTCCTTTATGTACCATAATAAAATTTGTCATGTTATTGTGATTTTTAACAAACCAACCTATCTCTGTCCCGGGGCTAGCTGGGTTTTTGTCCCTGTCGTTACCTACAGTGAGCTGTTCTGTAATCCCATTGCTACAATGTCAATTAATTTTTCTCATCTGAGGCCACTCATGCATAACTTGTTTCCATTCATTTTTCTTAAGGTTGTTATTAACAAAACACAAATGATACAGGGAAAAAAAAATAATTAAAAAAAGCATGTGGTGTAAAAAAAAATAAAATCTGTAGGGTAATAAAACGTTATGGCTAAAGAGGGAATTAGGGTTTGCAATAAATACTGACATTTCATAGCTCAGTAGCAAGGAAATTATTTCAGAAAACTAATGGCTTTTTTTTCGACTGTGGGCTCTGCATGAAACTTCAAGCTGAATTTCCTTACAGACCTTCTATAAAACTGAGCTAATATTGAGCTCAAAAGCTGAGTGATGGTTCATTTGTCCTTGTTATAAATGACTGAGGGCCTCCAGGAGACTGCTTCTGTAGTTTACGAGACATTGGAAAGGAAGTTGTGAAACATTTGCACAAAAGAAAAATTTTAAACCACCGTTTACATCAGCAAATCATTGTCTGGAAAATCAGTGCACTGAATGAACGTTCAGAGAAAGAGGTCCAGCTGGACTGACTGAAGGAAAGCAGCCAGGTTATCTAGGTAACCTCTTAGAGAACGCTTTGACTGTTGGAGGGAGGTGGTTCAGCAGTCATGATTTTAGGAGAAACCTGATGCACTGAACAGAAAAAGTCTGGATGAAAAAATTACCTCTTGTTTTTTGCTGGACTGAGGAGAGACCTTCATTTTTGTTTCTGTAGAGGATTTGTACCATGGAGGACAGAGTCTTGGTGAAGAGGGAGGAATGGAAATGAGTTTGTCCCACTGCCCCTCCTGCTCTGGATTCCCATTCTCTCCTACATGAAGCGACCTTGTTTGACATCCAGCCACCAAGCTGTACATCCTGGGAAAAGTAGATGAATTTTCTACTACGGAGTCTGGCAATGACCTGGGACATCTTGTGGCTTCCCTTGCAAGAACCTCTCTGTTGCAGTGCCCAGGAATGAAGGAGGGAAGCCATCACATGCAGTTTCTTCCAACATTTTGCCAGCTCAGGGATGGGTCTTCATTGCTCTGTGATGTTGGGGCTTTTTTGACTGAAGGATTTTGTGTCATGAGTGTGAGTGCTGCCTTCGAGCCTGTCTTCTCAAAGAAGCTACAGTCATGAACCAATAATCTGGGCATCTAGCACTGGGCCTCATTCCTGTTTCCCTGAGTCGCTTCTGCTCTGCCACCACATCATTTCAGTGACAAGAGTGCTAATGGAGGGCAACAGATCCAGATGTGGTTACACCATGAAGGTCTGATACACACCCCGACACCACCTTCACCTGCTTTGTGTCTCCCTCTTTGCCCACTCCGGATTCACTCTCCTATTATTTTTAGACTCACAAAAAGATGTCTGGGTATCCAGCACCTTCACAGAATCATAGAATATCTCAGGTTGGAAAGGACCCACATCCCACCTCGTTCTGTGCAAAGCCAGCCACATGCTAATGGCCCATGGAGAATGTTACTGGTCGTGTCCTTTTCTACCACATCCTATATAAAATATATGAGAAAAAAAACCCTTACCTCCTATTTCAAAGTACAGACAGACAATTTTGATATGAATAGTTGATTGGTTGAAAAATGCATTTAAGGGTGCCTGAGACTTATTTTGTAGCTAGTTCTGGAAAGCAGGGGAAAACCAGATCTGCTTTGTTTTATGGTGTTCAAGCAATTACTTTTGAACTCATTTTCCAAATGCTCCATTTAAAAATTTACCTTCATTTTTAGAAAAGCAAAGACAACCCTGTAACGAAATAGGAACCTTCATCTACACCCTGTTAAGGTTTTATTCACTCTCAGAAGAGAAAAAGCCAACACTATGCTAAGCTGAACCCCTGTGAAAACCAGTATTTTGGGTTCAGATGCCAACATAAACACAAGAATGTCACAGCTCTGCTCTAATCGAGCTTAAGGAAGACCTAAGCAGTGCCAAAATGGTTTGCTGGGTATCTTCTTGGTGAGGCACTTTACACACCAACAGATTTTTTGACATTTGTATTTTCCCTACGAGGGGCTCACAGCGAAATTACAGCAGGGATGTTGCTGTGCTGCTCTGCACAGCTTTGCTGCAGCTGGTGGCACATGCTATGGGTTTATGTCCCAGTGACATGTGCTGCTGATGTGGCCACGGAGAACATCTCCCACCACCTAGGGAATACCTGCAGGTTCCTGACCCAGACATTGCCCTGGATGGTTCCAGTGGGGTCTATGGCACAGCCTCACTTCAGTCTTGGCACAGTTCATTTCCAAAGAGCATCATCCTGCCCCAGGCTGTGGCAGAGCAGCACTTGGTGGGCACCAAGCTGGCTGCACAGGCATCAGTGCTCACCTGGACCCATCATCAGCAAGACATCCCCCCCCCAGCCAGACAGATAGTCATTTGTTTCTTTACTTTCACGGTCCAAGAGTAGGACTGACTTTTCTGGCCAACTCAGGCAGCAAACCAGAGGTTTGCGGCTTCATTTTGCCTTCACCCTTCCCACCCCTAACCTGTGAATCACCTGGTGTCCTGGCTTCAGCTGGGGTACAGCTGGATGGTTCCACCAGCTTTGGCCAGCGGGTTGGAGGTCTCAAAGCTTATTAAGTTCCTGTGTGTTTCATGAAAACCATAGAACCTATTAACTGTCCTAGGCTGCTGCCAGACCTCCATCCTTAATAGATGCTGGAGAATCCACACCAGGGCTCAGCCTTGCCAGGAGATACATGGGAGGCCAACTGCCTTTGACTTCCAACTCACAGAAACGCCTGTTTCTTTTCTGCTCCCCCTTTCCTGACGTTGTTTGTGTACCAAGCTGGCACATCAAGGGAAAAATGAAGAGGGAGAGGAGGGGAATTTTCCTGTACTATAGTCTTCCAAGGACCCTGCCAAGGATGTTGTGTCTGCAGCTCAGTGTTTCCACTGAAGCACTTGCTCCAGGAAGAGTTTATTTTATTTGATTGTTAAAAGATGCTTTTGTGTGTACATGTGTGTCTGAACAAACTCTCCTGGGTGGCCTAGAAGAAAGTGCATCAAATTAAAAAAAAAAAAAAAAGAAAGAAAGAAAATAAGAAGCGAAGGACTTAATGATGGACTTGGGATGGAAGTCAATACCCATTGCAGCTCTAGTGATAACTGCCTGGCGTGCTGCAGTGCAGACAACAGGCAGAACTTCCTACTCACTTGTGCAGCACATGTATCATCCCAGATTCCGTAGAAAAAAAATGAGGGAATTTACCGAGCGACACTGTTCAGCCTAATAAGCAAAGTTAACTGAGACCACCAACTGCTCCTGTTTAAGCGTCAGCTCCGAGCACACTCCAACCTCAATAAATTAAATATTTGAAAGTCATCATGCAGCAATTTTTTTTTTTTAATGGAGAAAGCCATTCATCAAGCCACCGCTGTGTTTCACAAGCTGTCGAATAGTGCTTACACTGGTTAAAATAATCTTTATATTTCATTAAGCAACCAAATAAGCTGATCCCTTCCCACCGGCTGTATAGATGGTTTTAATTTTCAAAATCTGCAAATGCATCTTTTATGTCTCCGGGTGGCTGGAGGGCCTCAGGAACAGCCACAGCCAGGAGGATGAGACCAAAGTTGGAGCTCCCGCTTTGTGGAAGGGAAAGGGCTTGAGCAGTTGTCAATATAGCTGTGGAGGGCCCATCCTGAAAGAAAGGGGATGCCTCACCCTGACTTTGGGCATCAGAGTTCCTTGAAGAGTTGGGAGTGGTGGAGAAAGGAGATGGGAGCTGAGGAAAGGTGAAGGAAACCAATATGTGAGAGGAAAATCTCTCTGTAGGGTGAGGCCAGGCTGCGTTTGCCCCAGCCAAGTGCCTGTGGGAAGATCTTGTAGCATTTGCTCAGCACAGGGGGATGGGTATGGGGTTGTGTTTGGGGTTGGTGGTTCCCTTTTGCACAACCCTTCAGGGCTGTGTCAGTGACTTTCCCATTCCCAGAATCAGAAGACTGGCTGCTCTCTTCCCAGCTACCCAAATTTCACAGCACCAGACTGTGAGGTCTCCACACTACATCCTGTGCCAGACCCTGATGGGGTTCCTGCTCCTTCTGCCTTAGCAATCCTGACATAACTACTTCAGTCACAAAACCACTTCTATAGCTTTTACCTCTTAAGTTTTCACCATGGAAGTCTCAGGGATGCTGTGCCCATTCTGGTTCACAAGCCTGCAGAGACTGGGTCCTGCCAGGATCTGGCCTCATAGAGAGGACCAGGAGTTCCCCTTTGATTTAACTGCTGCTGTCTATGAAAAACCAGGTCTCTCTGCATTGCTTAGAGGCCAGGTGATATAGGTCTCTACCCATCCCAGACCAGTCCAGGGAGCAGAACACTGAACAGCAGCAGCTGAATGAAGAATCTGATGCAAAACAATTTGCACATCTGCCAGCCAGGAACTGGAACCCTGTTATCCCAGAGCAGAGCTGCATTGCTCCAGCCCCAATGTGGCTCCCATCTACCCCATCCCAACACTGCCCCCGAAAACCTCTGGTTCCCATAAAGTCACATAGCACAAGAGTGGTGCAATTTATTGTACACCACTTAACAGTGTAGCATATAGGGGAAATTAGGTCCTGGGATTTAATATTATCAGCTTTGGCTTCTCAACTTTTGTAAGAGGCTTTAAGTTTCTGTATTTAACTGGTCACTGATTTTGTAGCCAGGCACATAATTCTGTCCTGAGACAAGATGCAAAGAGGGGAGAACAGCACATTTCCTCAGGTGAAAATTCTTGTTAGTGGCTTGTGTATGTGTGTGTGTAACTGAAACAGATCTGGGAACAATAAAACATCTTTTAAAAATTAGATATTGAAGTCTTCTAAAAAGTACCTTGTAACAGAACGTCCGTATTCTCCCTTCTATCAGGAAGGAAAAAAACCACAACCCAAGATAAAACAAAACACAACCTCAAACCAGAAAACCCGCCCTGGAGCTGTATTATCTACACCAAAGAATTTGCTATCGGGGATATTTTCAGCTTGCTCCTCTCTTTACTTCACTCCCTTACTTCCTCCATCAAAACATCCTCAGTCGGTACCTGGCTTCACCTGCCAGCCACACACGAGGCCTTTAACCAAACCACAGAACTGACAAAACTCATTAAGGGAGAAACGTATCGATCCCTGCAGCCTGCAAACCCAAGTGTCCCTTGTGCTGGCTGCAGAGCTTGTGTCAACACCGGACAGCTTGTCCCCATGCTGAGCTGCCCTGAATAAAGGAGATCCACGGCAGTTCCCTGTGTCGATGCTGCTCTGGAGGAAAGGAATTTTAAACCAAGACAGTGGCTTTGCTCAAGCGTGTTATTCTGGACTAAACACCACCCCTTCCAAATCTAGACGGTGATGAGATGGAGGATTTTTCTTCAATAGCTTATTTACCCTTCTCAAGCAAATGCCATTGGGTGAGATGAGTCTGGGGCTGGATGTCAGACTTGAAGCTTTGCAGGGGCTTTGGACCATTTTCTCTTTTCCCTTCAATTACTGAGTCATCCCAAACTCAAAAAAGTACTGCAACTAAATTCATTGACCTACCCAAGATACTCAGGTGACATCGTGAAGAACGGGGTGATAGAACCTATGAGTTAAAAAGACTAAATTTTTCCTAGAGAAGTCAAGAAGAGGATACCAGAGCCTGCTTTGGACTGGTGGGCACTGTGGGGTGTTAGGTGTTCTTTCATTAAATCAGTTCAGAGGGTTGGTGATGATGGGAGGGGTGTATGACTTTTTAGGGAGGCGAGGAATAAGCTGTACTAAAAAAGTTACATCTGGACTTGGGAAACTCATGGGTAGAAGTGAATTTCAAGACCCTAGTTCATTATTGATGAAAACAGATTCACCAGCAAAGCGTTTGAAGTTTGCATGATCTCAGCACTGCCTTGGGTCCGCACCCTGACTGCTTGGGAAAGGCATTAGATAAAAAGAAAAAAAAAGAAGGGGGGAAAAAAGAAAAAAATAAATTCACAATAGAAAAGTCTGGTGCTCGGGGTCCTACAATAGGAACAGCCCTGTCAGGTAGAAAGGGAAGATGTGATCCTCCAGCCCCAGCATCTGCCCAGGCACTGCAAATCACTGCTCGTCTTTATGCAAAGCACAGGAACCCGTTGCTCGGTATTAACGGGGAGTAACAGCAAATGGTTTGTGCTAACAATGCCCCCCTTATTACTGCTGGCAATAAACGTCATTGAAAATAAAAATCACAACAAAATATTACACACACACACACACACCCACACACACACCTCCCAGAGCTGTTCTGCTTTATCGTATTATGCTTGGAGTCCTTATTCAGAAACACTTTAAATCGGCAAGATAAATGATGAATCTCTGCCTCTGCTTATCTGACAGCCTAGGAAAATAGGCTCACTCTATATACAGACATCAGTTCTATATGTATTTGGTACTACATGAATTACATACCTGGGGGGTTCTGAATAAATGATCCTTGCAAGAGGTTTTCTTCCATTTTATTTTATTTTCTTACACCTCTAAATCTTTAAGACATATAAAGGTCCAAAATCGCGCAAGATAATAACCAGCGTGTTATAAATCAGTTTTGTTCCTCACGTGAGATCGCTGAATGTCTAAGGAAACAATCTCACCTTTGCAGTGGATGAAATATAAATAATCTGAAATACAGCAGCACATCATATTTCCTCATTCAAACGTCAAAGTCCAAGAGCAATATGCATGATAAAAATAGGCTTCCAAAGGACTTTTCTTGTAACTGAAATAAAGGAACTGAGAACAACTCTCAAAAAAATAAAAATATTAAAATTTTAGAGATTCTCCATTTCTGATCTTCCTGCAATAGTTTTATGCCCATGTAAACCCCTGGATTTAAACGCGGTTAATTTCTTAGTGCAGCAAGAGATCTTAATTAGAGCTGGGCGTAATTGAACAAGTTGCAACCCATCGAAAGCAAAACCTGATTGATTACCCCAGTTCTTGCAGATCACATTCAGCTACTACTACTAACCTTGATATAAATGAAAAATACCTCTTTTCTTAAAATAAGAAGATTTGCCAGCAGCAGGAATTCGGAAGTACCTCCAGTTAGGGACAGCACCGCAGTTTGTGGGTAGACCTTGCCAAATAATTGCCTCTGTCGGGGCTGTGTTGCTGAAGAGCACAGCAACTGTGTTGGCAACGCTGAGTTATTTGTAGCAGAAGCACAACGGGGTGTGAGAGGGTTTGAGAGTTTTATAAAACAAACCTCAGAGTACCCAGCTCTGATGGGGAAGTTTTATTGTAGGGCTCTACAAACTCGGACACCAGGTTGTGAGTGGGTGAGATAACGGGCCCTGCCTAACAGAGGTAACTCTCCTCAGTCGCTATGATTTTTATTTAAGGCTGTTGTGAAATCATCTTTCCCCCACCCCTCAGAGCCCCCAGTGACAGAACCAAGTGATTGATTAGACAGTTCCCAGCAAAAGACTTCCTAGCACCTCTGTTTGCAGAAACGTGCTTCAGAGGGCAGGCTCACAAAAGTCTGAAATAAAATAAAAGACATTCTGATAGTCTTTACTTTTTGAGCCACTTTTAAGGCTCGGAGCCCAGTGACTTGCAGTGTAGAGCTGGGATTGGGATCACTAAACATCACTGTGGTGCTAAAGCTCTTGCTTGCTGTAATTTACCCAAGATGATCGGTGCTCACGGGTCAAATTGGCATAAACACACCTCCCTTCTCCCCTTCAGAGACGTGTTCAACCCATAGTAAAACCTCTTGTAATCTATATCAAAACAGAAACATTTTCCTGAGTAAATAAGAAAAGCTTCTAATAAGAACATCACTTCGGCTCTAGTTTCAGGGTCTAATTCTGCTTCCAACTCTGTCCACAGGAAAAAAAAAAAAAAAAAAAAAGAAAATCACACATTTTATGTTTCTTATGATTAATACTAGAATGAAAACCAAACCTTTCAGCCCAGACTGACTGCGAGGGGTTTGAGTACCTACAGCACAGCACTGCTCCTGCACGCTCTGCCTTTGTGGATGTGAAGGGCAGCAGCATCCCGCTGCAGCCAGGCTCCTCTGGACCCGTGCTGCACATCTGGGCTCACATCTGGAGACCCGACAGCATCTCTGCCTCCAGGCTGAGCCCGACGTCAAGGCTCTGAGTAACCTTAAAGCGCCGTGCAATCAAACTACCGAATTCACAAACAGCTTAAAGTGTTTCAGTTGAGTATTTATATGTGAAATAAATTTGAAAAAGAAATGTACTCCCTCCCCTTCACCCAAAACAAGCATGTTTCTGGCTTAGTTGAATTTGCACATGGTTTGACTGGCTCAGCCCTTTCTCTTACTTTTGCAAAAATGGCTTTGCTTGAGAAGCATCATTTCGTTTGCTGTAACACGGGCAAAGGGAATTTTTCCAAACTGGACAATGGGGGAGGTCCAGAATTCCCAAACTTTGCCCTGCTTCAGGGCTGCTGGCAGCACAAGAAGCAGCTCACTGCTTGCTCTCTGCTCCCAAAACAGTTTTGCGGGCAGAGTATTTGCGGGTCACTTGCATGAGCAATCTGAGTGGCTTGAAGGTACCTCCTTGGAGCTGCTGGTGGGGATTCAGGAATCTCCCCACTGTCCCTGAAGATGGGGCAACATCCTGGAGGATTTTACCTACAACATGGTCTTGTTAACAAGTCAAGGATCAAAATATGTTGTTAAACCTGTGATATTTAGTGACCAGGACCACTGCTTGTCCTGAGAACCACAACCAAGACCCTGACCTTACAGTATAGCCCTGAGCCCTAGCAAGAGAGATCAGTCACTGCAAGAAGTGCTGGCAGAAGATGGCCCTGACAGGTAAGGTTTATGAAGATTTGCTGAGGCACTTAAAGACATCCCCAGTTCCTCTCCTGCTGCTCTTGCGTGCTGCCTGCCTGGTAGCTGGGCTGGCAGATGGAAATGCACAATTTCTTTGGGTGCTCCCAGGGTGATGCCCCTGCTAAGATGCCAGGCTCCAAGGGCAGCGACTGGGATGAGGCTTGGAGGGAGGGCAATTTCTCCATCCACCATCACTATTCATCAAGTAAACATAAGTTGGAGCCTGGAGTAAACGTAACTTCTGGGTGTTAAGCTGAGAGCAGTTAAACATGCACACGAGGAGGACAGCAACACGTCTGTGTGAAGTGCAGTGGTTTGTGCCGCATCAGTGGAGTTTGACCCACGGGGCACAAAGTGACTTTCCCAGGTGCTTTTTCAGCTGCTTTGCTGAAAAGCTGCGAGGCTGTTACTCCAAGTGCAATTTTGCTTATATCTGATTTTTAAGAGATCTACAGAATAAGTGAATTTTGAAGGGAACAGAAGCCGAGAACCTGAACTTAGGGTATTTCTGAGGGTACAGATGGCCCTTGGGTCTGGCCCTGCAGATGGTGCTTAATAGCACTCATAACTATAGTCACAAAACACAGTGGCAATTGCTTCTGCTCGGACTGAGCTCAGCTATGAGGCAAAACAGCAGACAAGTCCTACCTTAGTCAAAAAGGAAAAAAATAAATAAATCCTGAAAGACAGCTCCAGCAAATTATGCATCTGTGGAGTGCTTTTAATACCTTAAAAGAGCAAGACAGAAGTCTGAGTTTTCCTTCTGCAGAAGCGATAACACTAACGTTCTACCTATCAATAAAAGAGCAGTTTGAGCTCAACAGCTTTTACGAGGGAGGGAGAAGACTTGTGCCACCTTAAGACAGAGCCACAAAGTGGAGCTGAGTTGGCAGCAGAGGCACCGGGGGCTGGGGACCAGCACAGTGCACGTAATGCTGCTTTCCCGTAAGCATTTGGATCCCTACACTGAATTCAGCACAGCTGCCAAGGTAAGCAAGAGATTTTGGCCTCCAGCAGGTGATCCGGGCTTTAAAGAGCTGCAAAGCGGGCAGAGAGGCTAAAGGTTTGCTGGCTTTTGCAGGGGGGTGTGCAGCCCTGCTGCAGAAGCACCTTTACCCACCTTGGGTTAAGGCGCACCAAGAGCGTGCGGAGCCGCTCGCTCCCCAGCGGTGCTCGGTACGCTTGGCATCAAACAGCCACAGACATCAGGTTTCTGCAGCTCCCTTTATGGGAGCGCTTTCTAACCCCCAAGATCCATCAGCTTGCCTCCCCCAGCCCCACTATTTCTCTTTTTTTGTTTTGTTTTGGTTTTTTTTGAAGGATCCTGGTGCAGTTCCCAAGCATCGCTCCCCCACACTCCACATTAATTTTTAACATCTGGACAGTTTAAAGCAGTGCTTCTCATGTATGTTTGGTCTAGCCACACCAAGGCTGAAACTGGTCCTAAAAGAGTTGTGCCAGCAGCTACCAGGAAGAAATCACATTTTGATTGTGGCCCACCCACAACTCCTGGCTGTAAACACCCATTTGCCACCATTTGGAAAACTGCTGGTCCACGCTGGTCCCAGCCCTCCCTCAGAGCCTCTCTCCTTCCCAGGAGCTATATCTGCACCAGACTTGCTTTAGAAAACATAAGGAGCATCATTCAAAACCTGATGAAGTCAGAAAGGGAAAAAATAAAATTTAAAATCATTTCAGTAGCTTTTGGACTGGAACAAACTGGCAGAAAAAGACACGGGTTTTGACTAACCCCAGTGCATCATTAAGGAATTCCTGGCTCTTTAGCTGCATTTCAGAATCCTCCACCCTCTTTTCAACAAGCATATTTTGATGGATGTGGCCCCAGTGTAGGTTAGTTTATCAGTAGCTGCCTAGAAATTTGGGCTTTATTGAATCCACATTCTTCAGCATTTTCCCCTACCTCTGTGTTTTTGCCAAATGAAGTGAGGTAAACACTTCTGTTCAGACATTAGTGGTGGAAGTCCGCACTGAACTATTTGAAAGGGTTCGGGCCCAACTGATATTCCTCAGTGCTTCAGAAGCATTCCCAACTGGATAAGCTGAATTTTGGGATGCCCCTGAAAGAACCTGGGAAGAATAGCTGAAGTGTTTGCCCATAGCTTCACCAGCAAAACTAGTAGGTAGCCCCATCCAAAGAGCTTGGTCCTGGACCTTCTCTGGCTCTGCTTCTTTGATGCACACAGAGACCCCGGCACTATGGAGAAGCAACACCTGCCCCAGCTCTGTGAAGCAGAGCTACGTCTTCTGAGACAGCAGAAGGTCTACCACAGGAGCCTGCCAATTTGTGTGAGCATGAGAAAACTCTCCCATGTAGACATCAAAATCTCTCGAAATCAGCAGGGAAAGCTGGAGAGCCAATCTAAATTGGCTTTCCGAGTACTGATGGTGAGATTTTGGACATATTTTTGCATTGAGTATGCTGGTGTAATTTAATACAACCTCTCATCAGTCATGGGGTAACTCAGAGTTGAAGTCACTCTTACCCTTGCAGGAATTTTCTGCTCTTACAGTTCTTAGTTAGAATGGAAAAAAGTGAACTTAGAAACACGATCTGAAAGCCAAAAGGTTGTAGGTCCAAGTCTCGCCAGCTAGGGCAAACAAGGAACCAGGATTGGCTTGCATCAATTTACCCATGAGCGAAAAACGAGAATGGAAGGGAAAAAGCTAAGCAGCCAAAGTGGCAGTTCTGAAATGCGGTTAAGAGAAACACGGAGCACCGAGAAACTGCAGCTTCACTCTCTGCCCTCTACGGCACAGGGAGCGTGGAGCAGGGAGGGTGCAAAACCTCTCCTCCTTGGGGTGAGCCTCATCCTGCTCTCCCTCGGACAGGCAGAGCAGGGGGTTCTGCACTGGAGCTCCCCTTGGGGCTCAGCCTTTGCCACCCATCGAGTCCACGACTCAACCCATGCCTAGGTGAGGAACCCAGCATCTCCTGAGGACGTGGGACACCCCGGCTGCTTCGGGTCAGCTGTCCACGGCTTGGAAACTCAGAAGGGAGGAAAAAAAAGGAGTGGGGACTGCTTGAAAAGCTGAGGAAGGGAAGTGCTGAAGGTTGCCCCCTCGGCACACCTCGCCGAACCCTCCGGTCCCCGCCCCGGGCAGAGGACAGTTCCCACCGAGCCAGCCAAGCGCAGATTTCGCTCCTCGTTTGCTTTGTGCTCCGTGCAGAGGTGAGAGAGAGGGGAAAAAAAACCAAACAACCCAAAACCAACGAAAAAATCCTCCAGCCCTGCCTTTGGGGAAGCGGGAGGCTACTTCAGACAAAACTGTTATCCATTAACATCCAATTATCACTTGGTCCAAGCCATTAATTATAAATCAGCCTCCTAATTGGGATAATTAGCTCTCTGCTACTTAATGTAGTATGACTGATGCGTTTGGAAAGAAGGTAATCAGTCCATTTGTTTAGCGTTAGGCGAACAAATCCAACTCTCATGGTTTAATTTCAGCCTCCCCCGGCCCCCCATCAGCATTGAAAGCTCTTTGCAGCCCCATTAATTGATGGGGAATCACGGCGGGGCTGGGCACACGCAGCCCCCGGGCCGGAGATGCTGCTGGCCCCATCGCTTGCCCGCTGTTCCCCACCCCCGGGGAGGATTGTCGGGCTTTTGGGGAGGGGGTTAATTAGGGGGGGCGGGTTTAAACCCGAGCTCGACCCACAGGTGAGATCGCTCCGGAGGAAGC
>WTSP01001493.1:0-70717 GCA_025331215.1 Actenoides lindsayi | reverse complement strand
GGGGGGGGGGGGGGGGGGGGGGGGGGGGGGGGGGGGGGGGGGGGGGGGGGGGGGGGGGGGGGGGGGGGGGGGGGCTCGCCTGGCGGGAGCTCTCCGCGGTCCTGAATCCCCTGTGCACCATCCGACACGCGCCAGGAGGGAATGAATCGAAGTGCGATTTCCATATAGAAGCTGGTGCACTTTCTCCCTCTTGTCATTCCTGTATGCCGAGTCTGGACAGGAATTGTGATCGTGGGCAATACCATTGGGTGTATACAGTGCTCTTATTATTTTCAGACCGAAACCGCATCCTTCACATGAAGGCACTCGTTTATCAATGGATATTTTACAGTGATATCCTTCTCACCCTGCTCTTTGCGTTTCATCTTCACCATGCTGCCCAATGCTTTGGTATGGAACATTTAATAGCATTATTGTACCTGCCACTGCAACCAGAACTTCTTCCCTTTTCACTGCACAGAATAGCAGCATTTGCCTGGATAGAGTGGATGGTTGAGGTAACAGGACAAAAATGAATCATAGTATCATTTCAGTTGGAAAAGACCTTTACTTATGATCATCAAGTCCAACCATTAACCTAGCTTATGAAACAGAATAAGAAAAAGGGGGAATACCATGTAGTTGGTTTCAGTTTGGGATTGCTATATGTCTGTTGTCAGTAGTTTTCATTTTAAAAGAGCTGGCTCTTTATCTTTATGGTCAAAGGTTGCTGAATAGCTTTTTAACCAACTAGTCAAAACCAGAATTAGAGACTTCCAAAAGAAAATTTAAGACCATGTGTTTGCAATGTTGATGAAATTTCAAAAAATGGAAAGGACAGGTGTGGTACACAAACTAATCTGGAAGTTGTTACTAGTTCCCCCTATAATGATCATGTGAATTAATTAATTAATATTTCCATCAGGCAGGTAGAATTTGTTTAATTAGAGTCAGCATAACAGCCATATTTTGGAGTATAAGATCAGCTTAGACCTTACACATTAAAATATGATAATACTTACTATATATACTAAATATAGTATATACTACTTAGTATAAGATCTATACAGATATGATATGATATGATATGATATGATATGATATGATATGATATGATATGATATTAAGAGACTCACATTTTCTTCACATCACATCTGTTACTAATTTCAGGCATTTCTTGAAGACCTTGCCTTTTCTCTTTTTTTTTTTTATTTCCTAGTAAAACATTTTATTTTCAGTTTGAACAGAGAGGAAAAACCCTGCATAACGAAGGTCACTTTTTTTTTTTTTTTTTTTTTTTTTTTAACAGCAATTCCATCATGGAAATGAGAGATTTATAGAAATGTTAGATAATATGCTGGGTTAAGCAGTTAGCTTTGTAGACTATCTGTATTAATACTAAAATAATGAAGCAGTACCAACATACATAAAAGGGAATTTAGCATTTCAGAGCTTCTCCCATGTAGTAAAATACTACTATATATTTTAATTGACAAGCTTTTGGGAGTGAAGGGAAGCTCAGTGTCAAAATCTTCCAATAGCATAGTACATAAATCATGATAATCTTGATTTATCTTCAGCATGTCCTTGCAGAGAAGAGTATTCATGGTACACATTATGTGGTTTGCAAAGTGCTCTACATACAACTGAACTACCTAACATATTTGCAAGACAGGTATTACCCTATTTTCAATCTGTCATTCAAAAGTGAAAGGTACAATGGGTACTGTTATGTGAAGTTGGCTCTCAAGCCTATATACACCCCATTCCAAGATCCGTAATCATGAAAGTAAGATTTGGTTTATAGTGCCCTGTAAGACTATTGGTTCATCAGTCTCTGAAGCTCAAGCAAAAAAGCAAGGGTTGGAATTTTGCCCCTTGCAGGCAGACTGGGCTAACTTTTAGGTATCCAGTACTGAAAGTGGAATTCACAAGACTAAGTGGATGTTCGGGAGCACTGTATGCAGAAACCTTAGGTCCTGAGCATGAAATTGGAAATGAACAGAGGAGAGTGAGAAAGTTTCTCAGATCTCATCTATTACCATTCTAGCATTTGGGTTCCATATTATTACTTTATGTTTCTCACATGACTGATTAACATGTTTCTTCTAAAAGACAAACTCTGGAGGACACAGTGATGGCAATATCAACGGAAAATGGGTTTGGTCCTGTGTTTAGGGTAGTTTTCTGAGAATTGTCTCCTTGTTAAAAAGGGGCTCAAATCTGCATCTCAAACCCAGACATTTCCCTGTGCCTCCTTGTCCTGGCCTTTTGGTTATAAGTTATCATGCCTTCTGTGCCTAGTGCTAAAGACAGTGCAGGGTAGATGTGCTCTCTGAGTCTGTGGGCTGGATCAGGCACATAAGGATTAAGCATAAGATGAGAAGTGATCCCAGCCATAAAAGCCACACTTTTGCACACATGCAGTGCAGGACATTATATGCACATAGCATTTGACCAGTGAAAACTTCATCAGTTAGACATTCCTGAAATAATGCATTTCCATTTCACACAAGTCATCAATTAGTTAGGTGACTAATTGCCTTTTGAGAACTTGACTCCAAGATGTGTTATATTGCGGTGGGGGGGAGGGGGGGGGAGAGCGAGGGTTGTGCATGAAGGAATGAGTTCATGTCTTCCACAGTTCAGTCTAATAAAATCTTAACTTCAAGTCATCTTTTCCTTGATCAAGAAATAGGAGTCAGATACTCTGGATTCTATTTCTGCAGTGGTTTCAGATCTGCTGATATTATGTTGAGATCCTACATTTTCAGCAAAGCTGAGTACTACTTTTTCCTCAGAGGAAACTTATTTTAAATCTTAAATCTTAAAAATATCCAAGATAATTACTGGTTGGTTGGTTAAGTTTTTTTAATGGTTTTTTTTTTCCGACACACTGTGAGTAGTTACTTAGAGCTTGAAAAATTATATTCGGGAGAGGTCAGAGGTGATAACAGGCAATAATTTTTGCATTTAAGAAATTACTGCCTGGAAAAAAATACAGCAGAGAGTATAAAAGTATTAATTGATGCAGAAAGCATTTCAAGGAAAAAGCAAGAGCAAAACCTGGAGCAGGATTTCTGTGGCTTCAGTCAGGTATTAGTTCTCTCAATGGCTCACCTCCAGTACTCTCTGGAATACTGTATTCAGTTCTGTGCACGGTGTAAACTGAGTCGCACAGCTTCCAAGGACAATGCTTTGGAAGGGTTGATTTTTTAGATATGTGAAAACATAAGACTGAACAGACTACATTTAGCAGAAAAATAAAGGATCTAGGAACATTTGTGTTTCTTTCAGTGGTATCAAATGTAACAGGAAACTAAGAAAGTAATTTTCTGTGATGATCTTTCCAAGGAATGAGAGGTTTTAGCCCCATGAACAGTTACAATAAAATGTACAATGGCAACACTGCCCCACTGTCAGAACAAAAGATGAAATTGTTACCTCTGCTTCACGCTCAGCCACATGACTGTGGAAAAGTGGGAAGCAACTCATGTTCGGAATGCTAGCGTTTCAGACTACAGTCTGATTTTTATTTACAAAAGGGAAAAATAGTGAAATAGCAGTATACGCTTTCTCATTCCTGATTAGAAAGTTTGACAGTAAAATGAGGAATTTGATGCTGGAACGGTTACATTTGGGATTCCCTTCCTCCCAAATTAATTAAAAGAAAAGGAAAAAAAAAGAGCCATAGTTCAGAAAGGCAACAACAATGGAGATCTCCAATTTTCCATTACTTAATATAATGAAGTGCGGCTTTTGGTTTTGCCAAAACTTTGATGGGAAAAAACAAACAACTGAAGCTGCCTGTTTAGACTTAATATGAAAGCCTCCTTCAGAGCCTCCAGCTAGCCCCAAGCAACACCTAATTCAGTTTTTTAAAAGATGTACAGTAAGGAAATGCCACTTTTAACCCATTGCAATTAAGTGCATGAAGATAAGGACTGGGAGGGAAAGGAGGACAATCCTCAGCAAAATTAAGCTGTTGCTTGTGACTGCTGGTTTGAAAACAGGAAGAAGCGGGAGTAACTCCTCTCTGAAATGGTCAAGAGTGTTCCCTAGTTCTTTCTCTGCCTTTTGCAAGGGCAGCCATATAAGGCAGAGAAAAGGGAGGAACCCTGCCTTATTCAGGGTGGGACTTGATAGGCTGGGGGCAGTCAAGCAGCAGCTCTTCTCCCTGTATCTGTTCAGGGAGTCTGCTGTGCAGCTGAGGGAGCAGCAAAGAGGAGGAGTAGGCTGTATGACAAGAGGAAAGTAGGTACTGTTTGCTAGTAGATTTCAGGGTTTTTTTGTGTTTTGTGTCTGTGTAGGGTCTCCTGTTTTGGTTAAGCAGGCTAGCAAATGTGTTTCAGGTGGCTTTGCAACTGCTGGGTAGCCGGCTTTTGCTACAAGCACTTTTCTAGGTAGCATCAGCATCCTAAAACGATATGGAGTGTGCTTCTCATGTGTTTCTTATGTTCTTGTTGTAGATTAACTTGGATGGAGAACTTTGTGTTTTAGCTATAATATTCAGTTCCTCCAGCTTTTTAGAGAGCTGATAAGGGAAAGGAGGTATTTCTCTATCTGCTGCAGGGCTAACAGAAATGTATCAACCCATTTTACCATAACTAGTGTTAAGATATGAGCACATTGTTACAAAGTCCACTACTCCATGTAAATATTTTGTGGAGGATTCTGTTCAGATGTAATACAATGAGAGCTCAACCACTATACATGAGGACCTTTAAGCATTAACAAAATACAAGCTTCATTTAAAAGATTGTGAGGGCTGAAATTCTTGCCCTGTAAATTACTCTAACCTCTGGCGGCTAAAGTAACTCAATGTGGATGTGAGTCTCTTCTGACATGAGGAACACTGAGCTGCAACTCCTAGGCATGTGGACATTATATTGCAGATAACAGTACATTAAAATGTGACATTATAGGCATAATTTTGACATTAACATCAGCAGTACTTTGAAGTTAGTCACCTCTCATGATACTTTTAATATTCTCATGTTTTCATTTTAGCTAAATATTTTAAATAAGGAAGCTTTTCATGACCATAAGAAATGAGACAGTACAAAAAATAACACTTCAGAAAGCTACTTTCAGTCTCACAAAATGTTTAGTATTGCTGCAAGTATTTGTGTATTAGTAGTAATTTAAGTCTGCCCCATGAAATATATATTGATCTATAGAAGCTTTATTTTCTATTCAGTTTTCTCTAGGTACTTGCTTCAGGGTAACAAAGTTAGCAAGCAACATTAAATGTCTTGAAGCGAATCAAGAATCAAGCCAGAAGTCTTTGCACTTTTCCTTTGTAAAGACATTAACCTCTCAATGACAGTTATTGGTAATGGCAGCCTGCATCTTACACCTGAGAAAAATTGCCTTTGAGTACCATGGACTGCAAAATCAGATCCCATGTCAGGTGACTGAAATAGTTTAATCAAGTTTTAATCTTTCTGTCATTGACACTCAGGATCTCTTGAGATGTAGATATTGAAGTTCAAAACCTCAATGGGTGTGTTTCAGGCAATGGCAAGGTTATAAATTCCAGGAAAACTTCACAGTTCCACCACTAATCAGGATGCTTCAGGATCTGCTCATCCTAAAAGAATATCATAAGATCAGCTCTCAAGACAACTCTGCTTCTGTACTAGTGTTACGCTATTTAAATATTTTTAAGCTTCCTTCTTAACAAATGGAGCTTTAAATATTAATATTCTGTCTTCCTCCAGAAGTCTTATCCTCTTTCCTTTCCCAGCCTCCTGTTACTTCTGGTGTCTAGATGTGTGTAATATGTTTCTCTGATTTAATTTCAGAGGCTGTGAGTGACAGCAGGTGACAGGCTGACATCTCACACTTGTGTCGCAGAGAAGCTCCGTGATAAGAGCAGAAAGTCATCAGCTGCTGGAGAACACCCTTGGCAGGGAGGACATACAATACCTTCTTCATGATTTTAAATATTGATCAGGGATAGTAATACCTGTGTGTTGTTGCAGAATATCTTGTGATAGTGGAGAAGCTGTTGGGCACCCAATGTATAACCTCTGTGGACAGGTTCAAGGCTCCACTCCCCAGCTTAGCAGTCTGAATGAAAATAGGAAATCTTCAGTGTTGCTGGAAGTCAGGGGGTACTTAAGCAATATGCAGTATTCTTCTGTGGCACCAGATCCAGAAAACCTAGAGAATAATGGATCTGGGATTCCCTGTAACCCTGAGGAAGGCACAAAGGCTGCAACCTTGTCAGAAAGCGAAGTCTGCACAGCCTGTACAACAAAGTGTTTCCATAGCCGTTATTTAACTAAAACTAGTACACAGAGAGATGTCTACAACTTCCTGGAGAGACCCAGTGGATGGAAGTGTTTTATCTATCATTTTACTGTGTAAGTACCTATATTTTCACATAATCTTTGGTGTAAGAAAAATCTGAAACTGTCCACTTAATCATCCAGAAAATATAGTACTTGAGCTCCCAGGCTGAAAACCTGTTGTATGAGTAATCTCACTGAAAACAATGGAAAAGCTGGTTTCTCAAAGGATCAGCTGCTATATCCATTAACATTTCCAGAGGACTTTTTATTCTTCAGATGATATTTGCCTTCAGAGATGTACACTGCATATTTGATATTTCTGAGGGGAAGTCCTATATGCTCATGGTAGTTTTTACTGCTGCCTTAGCTGCTTTACGTTGTTCTGTCTTCAGACACTGCAGATTTTAGCATGAAATATGAAGATTTAGCTGTGATGAGATAGGTTGCATTTTTATAAGTCCGTTTTGAACATGCTGAAGTGATAAAACAATTTGTTGGGCAAACATTTAATCATGACTTTACTAATTTAAATTGATTTACAGTCATGAGCACATGAGTACAAATTTAACAAGTTTTCATTATACCATGCAGATAGTGCATAAAAGGAGGAAATTAAGGCTTCCATTTACTCTTCTAAAACAGTGGTTAATATATTAAAACAGCTGCTACCCTTTTCTTTGAGCTGTTTATGGTATCTGACAAGTTTAGCAAAATCTAAATTACTATGTTAAATGCAGTTAAGAAAATGATGATTTGTCATGTTAGCCCTAGAAAGGGTCCAAGTGTGCTCTCACTGAGGGAAGAGGAAGTTCTACTGACTATAGTGAATGCGAACTGAGCCCAAAGTCCTTGTTTTTATTATAAAATCAGCATATGTCCTGACAAAATGTGTTGAAATTATTCTGTTTGTCTCAGATGGACTTTTCTATGGCCTGACTATATTCGGAAAAAAACATTATCTGCAGTCAGGAACTGTCAAGAGAAATATATGGTAATTATAAGAATGAATCATAATGCTTCTAGTTGCCATAAAATAGATGGACTTATTAATACTTTTGTCTTTTCATTCCTCAAAATAATATATGCTTTTTTTTAATAAGGATTTTTTGATTCAAGAAATTTTGCTGAGTAAAGGGTAGGGCCTCTTTTAAGGACTATGGTCATAGTATATAATAATTCCTAAGACTTAAGCTGATATAATTTGTGTAGATTTAAATATGTGAACAGTCATGATTTAAGCCTATTTGAGGTTAGGACTTACTTCCTAAAATGCATTTGTTTCATCACCTGTGTTGCTTTCGTCTCACATTTAGGTTGACCTTCAATAGGTCAACCTATATTTTGCAATGGGCATTAAAATAAAAAGCTATACCCCCCCCATACTAGGAAACTAGGTAACTGGAGAAAATCTTGGTATTACTGACAGAAAACTCTCTCCCTGGTGGTTTTTTTGTATTTTGTTGGTTTGGTTTGGTTTTTTGTGTTGTGTGGGTTGTTTGGTTTTTTTTTTGTGTTGGTTGTTTTTTTTTTTAATAGTACAAGGAATCCTAACTTAAATGAAAGAATATGTAAATTGACCACCTTTCAAAAGCTTTTCCTTTTGCTTGAAAGGGAACTTTTTAAACAGTTTTTGGCCAGCATTTTGTCTTAAGTATATTTGCCCTAGTAATTATCCCAATAACTATACAGTGTGTTCATTTATATAACAAGTTTCTGTTTTGGAAAGAATATGTTATACAACATTAAATATCATTAAAAATTGTTAATGCAATGAAGTGTTAATCTAAAATACAATTAATTTTGTAATGAGAACAACCTATAAATTATTTTTTAAGTTTCCCATGTTATATCTGTGGTTTTGGGGAGACTTATATACAGCTGATATCATGAAGACTATTTTCATAACAAGTCCAGTCTTCCAAGTATGTAGCTGATATCAGTGTAGCCTAGAGGAGCTGGATGTGCTGTGTCCCTTCATTGTCCTTTTGCCCTTCACATGCCACAAAGACCACACAATTCCTGTAGTTTGTACAGGAAGTGGGAAGTTTCTGTCCAAAAGGAACTGAAGTCTGTTCTGATCTGGAGCCAGTTCTGCTAGAAAACCTAAAATTCCAGAAACAGGCAAGGCGAAGGAACAGCAAGTGCTCCAGGAAGTGACCTCTCTCTTGCATAATCTCATCTCTGTAACATTTGTAGGGTGCCTGATACTCAAGTTTCTTTTAAGGGAGTAAAGTCATACTTCTAAAGGAACTTTATAGTGTGTGTTAAAAAAGAGAATTATTTTTGCCTAATTAAATCTGGAATTAGTGTTATTTTAGTGGAGCTATTCTAAGCTAAAATTATGGCTTCAAAACAAAATGTTTGAAGTGGTGAGTGGGTTTGCTTATGAATTCCCTGTCTCAGTCCTGAAAACCTCACTTAGGTAATTTTCAGCTTTAATGGAAGTACTGTGACATACTTAACTCCTGAAATCCTCAAGAACAAAATAGAGGATTGCACTGACAAGTCAGAAAGGGCTTGAGAAACAGCTGTGACATACAATAACAATACTTTGATCTGAAACAACCAATTCTTGTGGCTGTGTAAGAGCCTTAAAAGCACTGGATATCAATAGATGTCAGTCTGGCTGTTTCCATATGGTCCTCAGTTAAGAAAAAGAAGCATGTGCCTAGCTTAAATTTGATTTCTAAACTCAGCTATGTACTTGCTTAAATTACATCCAAATGTCAAGATATTAGAGTATAACACTCATATTTTATCTTTTGAATGAAAAGTACACTATATATTGGTGATGAGTTGTGTGGTAATGATGACACTTGTCAAATCCACACATTTAAATAATTTAATTGTAAGTGGGGCCTTATTTATGTGATGAATTTGTTTCTGAACCATATACATTAAATTAACTGGAATAGCTCAATTAGTCTAGAATATTATATTAATTTGATGAAAATACTGTGTTCAGATATATGTGAACTAAGTGGTGAGGGGTGAAGTCAGACAATTTTCCTGATAATAAGGTTATTGACCCCTAATTAGACAGCAGGTAGCAATTATCAGAAACCAAAACCAGAATCCAATGCAGGTACTCAAAGTGTTAGAGTATAACTGTGGTGAGGAATGTTACACTGTCCTCATAGGCCACCTTGGCCATAGACAAAGGGTGGAGAAAATGGTCTGGTTTTTCTGCCACGTTTGTAGAGACAACTAGAAGTAGGAAGGTGTGGCTCAAGCCTATTGAGAGAAGAGGAACACTGTAAGTGTACCCAAAGGCACTCACACACTGAAGTGGTGACTGGTACTAGAACAGTATAGTTTCACTTGTGTTCAGGGAGACGAGGTAACTGCTTGCTGTCATATGTTATTTTGTTCTGTGAGTGATAGAGGTCACCTTGTGTCAGCCCAAGGCTGTGTCTACAGCACAGTGCAGCCCTGTACTGCAGAGCTGCATCGGCTCAGGTTCCAGGAAAAAAAAAAAAGCAACTGAGTTTGCACTGAGGCTAACTGGAATTAGATCTCAGCAAGCAAGGTGGATCCATAGAACCTTTTCCCCCTCAGGCCCTGTTTTAATTTTTTACTTGCTGCAGTCCAACCACTTTGTCCTATCTTTTCCATTCTGCTGGAACATCCAATGACTTCTAATTTTGGTCTTTTCAGCTGCTGTTGTTTGGGTAGCTTAGAGGGAACCTGGGTGGGTAGCACTTGGACAAAGAAATGAGGAAGCAGAACAAATGGTGCATTGAATCTAGCGAAACAGGGACAAGACAACTGGGACCAAGAGACACAAGGCTGGGTTGGTTTTTCATAGAAATTGGGACTGGTGCCAGTGATGCTGAAACTGGAGGAAAAGCAGTAGAAGAGCAGGCTAGCTCAAGAACAAAGAGAAGCAGATTTAGGCAGGAAGGACAAAGAAAAAAAGGACTAGCAGCTTTTGGAGATCAGAAGGTTGGATATGGGCACAAAGAGATGGACCTATGGGACAGCTGAAAATGGTCAAGAGGCTCTGAGAGCCACTGAGAGGGAGAAGGGGTAGGAGATGACAGCCGGAAGCTAGGGAAAAGAGGAAGCATGGAATTCATGACTGTAGAAGGAACCTTTCACCCCTAGGCAACTAGTTTGAATCTTGTCCAAGTCAATAGTGAAGGAGAAATAATGACTGTGGGGAGATACAAAAGGAGCTGTTGGGCTTAGTCCAGTTCTTAGTGAACGGATGTCAGCATCACTGCTGGAGTTAACACAGCTGGAGGGCTTGCTGGCAGTCAGTAGAGAAACCACAGGCTGGTTGAAAAGGGAAGCAAGATGAAGGCAAGAGGGAGGCCCATGAGAGGGACTCTTTGATTGTGTTCTCATGCCTGCCACTTTCTTGTGTAACACTATGAAAGTTTAAGTGAGAACTTGCAGCTGTCCAGGTTACTTTGTGCAGGTTTGGCCACTTGTTAAATGAGTGTTAAAAATGTAAAAGTTAGACTAATCTTTATGTTCCGTAACTTCCCCTGGGATGGGGTGAGCCAGTCTAACAGCCCATTGCTAACAGACCACTTCCAGTTCTTCTCCCCTCATCCACCTTAGTCATTCAGCTTGCTCCTGCCAGCTCTAGTTGGCCTTGGATAGCCTATTCAACTTATTACACTAGCAGAAACCTACGCCCAGCAGGAAAAAATTGATGGTCTTCTCTCAGGTTAGTAATACATATTCAGCATCTGGAAGTACTGTCCACTATTGTTCTCTTAGAGATCCTAGTAGATCATAATCACCTGTTAAAATTCATATAAACCTGTGTGGAATAGTTGCAAAGTAACACTGCAAATCATTGGCAAGTACTGCAGACCACCTGGTTTGACTGCAAAACATTTCACAAACGCAGAGTGTGCCTAGCAACAAAGCCTGCTTTCCAGTTTCCCTTATGATTTATGAGGAAAAAAAACTCCAAATGGTGACTCGGAGAATAACAACTATTGCTCTGAATCCTTCCTAGGGCATGATGAATGTCTCTCTGACTGAATGAGAAAGATAAGGAGAATGTACTTCCTAGAATATAGTTTCACAAGAGCTGGCATAATAGTTTACCAATACCAGAAGGGTAAGGTTCCGTCTCTCACTTTCAATTCTTTTCTCCTGGCCACACATTTCTTCTGCATAACATGTTCTGCTTCTGGCACTCACTGTAGCCCTTCTAAGCTAAGTCAACTCACTATAATGGCCGAAGTATAGCCCAGCAATAAAGTTAGTAGCTTCTGATGCCTTAAGGAATTATAGCATGTCAGCAAATGGCCTAATGGTGCTGCAACGAGTGCTAACCAGTTGGCCAAGACTGGAATGGGGATTAGGGAGAGCTCTCTTTTGCCACCAGAGAATTGCAGTGTTGGCTTAGTTGCATATGAAAACGTGCCCTTAAGTTCACATTGTTACTCCTCCTTTGGACTGACTCCCTATGCCACAGAGAGGCACATATGCAGACACGTGTATTTCTGGCAGCTTGTATAGAACTTGTCTAAGGAATTCCTGTTGAGTAAAAGTTCATGATCCTTACAAAAATATGAACAATATCAATAATGTCACTAACTTAAAACTTTGGGAGGAAGGATCAAGAACATGTTTGAAAATGGGGGCTGGTCAGCTAAGGGTTTTTTCCTTTAAAAAAGTTTCTATGCACTGAAGTGTGTGTCACCATGAATAATATGAAGAGACTTCAGATTACTGGGGCAAATTGAAAGTTGTGTTTCTCTTATTATAGCTTCTCTTCAAACATTGCTTGCTTTTTTTTTCTTTTAAATCTCTCAGCTTGATGTAGGCAATGTAGTTGTGTTCTCTTGATACCATTGAAGAAGTTAAGAGGCACTAATCTGGCTGTTACTCCATTTTTGCTTGGCATACAGCTGCTACTGATGTAAATAACATTAAAAGTGATTCTTTTTAATGACCATGTGGCATTTGCCTGCATATCTTTTGGTTCTTTGAATGTAGCAGCTCTCAAGTTAGTGAAACTAATTCTATATGGCAAATAGTCAGCATATCCTGCTTCTGGTTTTATCTCTAAATGGAGCCTATAGGCCATTATTCATAACTGTTTAGCTCAAAAGGACTGTCAAATTCCCATTTCTGTCCTTTCCACAATTATCTCTAGAATGCAGGCAGATATTTTGCTTTTTCCAATTATGGGATTATAATATGACCAACACAAGCAACAGCTAAAGTTCAGAATAATTATAAGCATATGACTACTTATGAGATTCTAGTTTTGATCTTGATGTCACAGCGTACATCTGGACATGATGTGCTTTCATAAGTGCAAGTTAGAGCTTTTTGTTATAATTCTTACTGGGTTTGGGGTGCTTCTTACTACTTACTTGGACATTTTACACAGAAGTTCGGCTGACAAGTTTTCCAATTTAGAACTACAGTAACTGCTTTTTGTCTATATACTAGCTACAGAGAAGTGCTAAGCTGGTGTCTTGTCTATGATGATAAACTTCAGGTACCAAAAGATGAGCAGTATTAAGGGAAGAATGTCGTTATTTTATTAAAATGAAAAGTTCCTCTTACTGCTTAGGTTTGCATGATCAACTGGATGATATGGTGGAATGGCTTAAGTTACTCACAGAGGTGCACTAATGTTAAACAAAATTGTCTTTAGGATTCTGTAAAGTTCTAAGATTTGTCTATTCTAAAAATACATGGGAACAGTTATTAATTTTTAGGCTCTTTTCCTAAGGAAATGAGGTTTGTACAACCAAACTGTCTGAGCGCATCTGTCTGAAAATGTCTTACCAAAAGCTTTTGAGCCAGCTGGCAAGTTTCGACTAATAATGATAGAGGATGAGAGATGTCAAAGATATTAAGTTTCTTCATGTTTTGTTAAAATAAGCATTTGAATAGAGGAGAGATAAATTAACCCCAAACATGACAGCACTTCACTTGGAGCTCAATTAGATTATTTGGCACCAAAGAGTCTTTTCAGGGGAGAGATGTTACGTAAGTTCCTAAGGAAGGACTTTGATCTGAGTGTACTACACTTTAGGCACAAAATAACCTAACTGCAGAGCACAAAGCCACAGGCTGTGTAAGTTGTTGGGGTTTTGTTGTTGTTGTTTGTTTTGTTTTGTTGGTTTGGGGTTTTTTCATTTTTTATGATTTTTTTATTACTTTTTCCATCATTTATGTAAGAATTCAATCCATCTTATTCTAGAAGCTAAATTTTGTAATGGACTGCGCAATGAAAATGCATCAGTGTCCCCACAGACTAATGTTGTTTCTATAGTGAAAACAAGTACACTAGTAGCATTGATATGGTGCTACTGATGGAATTTGGTTACGAGTTTGTGGGAAAACCCTCTGTTCTTACTGCTAAATAAAAAGATATCCCTTGATGTTTAATATTACAATTGCTCATTAAGTGGTAGACTCCACATGGCATGAAATTCAAGAACAGTGTTTCAGATGTCTTCATGATAATCAAGTTGTCATTAACTTATTAATGGATATCTTTGCACAGCATCAGTATTTGCATTTATTCTTCCCCTTTTTTGATAGTGAACCTAAAAAAAACATTGAGTACTAAAACGAGGTTGATGTTACTTTGTAAATGGTGGTAGTAATTTCCTGTCCCTGTGGATATCTGTCATAGACCACATGCTGAAACCTGCTGATTTTTTTTATCTGACAGTCAAGGTCAATGATAAATATATCAGAATCATGAACACTGGTCATGATGATGAACTGTTTCTATCATGTTTAAATAACTGATTAAGTCTCTTCTAGAAAGTCTTAGTGATACAGAATCAAAATGGAAACTTGATCCCTGTGGCCAGGGAAGGAAGGACATCCAGACATTCTGGTAACAAGACATATGGAGATCAGAGCAAGAAAGACAAACACAGCAGCACAGATGTTATTGGAAGATAGAAGCACCCAATTGAATTGAGGAGCTTAAATCCTAGGAATGGCAGGGCACTGAAAAAAAAAAGGTTTCTGTAAGATCAGTGCTCCTGGCGATTATAATGAATGCATTAATGTAATTTTTCCATTCTGGTCTACTGCCAGCTAAACTCAGAGAAAAGGCAAAATCCAAATGTTAGTGGTCTTTAAAGAGCAGCAGATATGGATATGGTAGGCTGTTAAATGCTTTGAAAATGTGAAGTTCTTATTACTTTTAGAAGCTGTGGGTGTTTTAAAACTAGCATAACTTTGGGCAGTTGATTCAGAAAGTTGGCTTGAAGTGGAAGATCTTTTTGTATGATGTGTGGCTCATGCTGTGATTTGAGCAGCACTGGTGTTAGCTATTGAATCAAACTAATTGTTGATAATTTAGACATATACAGATGGAAGGTCTCAAGAAAAATACATATATATCTGTAAATTACTCTAAGTTTTCTAGGTATTGTTACTTCTGATTGAAGTCAGCTGGACAACTTCATGTTATATGCAGTTTGGGCTATCAGGCATTTCTAGACGCAACCTAAAATGAGCTGAAGGAAAAACTGAAAAATATTTTTCCTCAGTATACCCATGTTAAAGGTGAAATTTTCCTTGAGGGCTTCAAATCCCTGAAAATTCTGAGGCAAAACAGAAAGTCAAAATATGGCTAAAATCCCTGCCAGGAAGATTGCCTGTTAGTGGAGTCCAAAGCTAGGCAAGCTTGCACTCAAACCTGTCTGGTTGTCTTCTTCAGTTCTGCTGAAAGCAACACATTCCCAGACTACTTTCTAATTTTAACATATTTGTATTTTCAGCAGAAAAATTGTTCCTTTAGGAAACTTTCCAACCAACTGTAATTTGTGTATGTTCACATGTGTAAGCACAAGATCTTTTGACAAAACATCAAGCCTCAGAAACCTGGAAATAGATTTATGAGAGAACATCAAAACTTCCCTACAAAGGCACACGGACAATCTTCTCTTTATGTCTTTGCCAGAAACTCCTTTGGATAACAAAAATGTGTAAGCTCCAGGAATGAGGTTTTATTCAGATTAGCAGGAATGTTTTCTAGAAGCACATGGGTCTTCAACATAAAACAGTATAGTGCCGTTTAGAAGAAAGTGCTTCGTGCACTCAGGAATGAGAACATCTTGCACTTTTATAGCATGAAAAAAAATGGAAATGCTTTCCTTAATTTCCCTGCCACAAAACAACCACTTAAAATCAAAAGCAACCCATACCTCTGGAGTCCCTCAAAGAACTTTCTGTTGGCTAAACTCATTTATTCTTCCTAGTAACAGGCTGTCTTAAAGCTATCAGTCTCTACTGGACAACTCTGTAGTCTATCATCAAGAAAAAAGCTGAGCCTCCACTGGATGTATTTGCACAGAGATTTACTTGGACATATCAACTTCAGTCTTACTTCCTTTTCTTGTAGTTTAACTCCAGCTGAAGCAACGGGATTTCTTCTTAGTGTGTGTCTTAGAACAGAACACTTGGCTTCACATCTTGCTGGAGTAAATAGTAGATAGTAAATAGGATAAAAAAGTTAAAAATTAAAAATGTTTTGGCTATAATTTGAACTGGAGATATCTATAAGCCATTTGTGATTATCTAGCTGAAGGGCTTTCATGTAGTGAAGCACACAGCAGCAACTTCATTTTGAGGAATGAGCACAGCAGGAGAAAGACATGTCTGATTGTGTTAAAAACATCAGTGACCCATGATCAAGGCATCTCAATACTACAGAGCATAGGTTTCAGTAGCTTTTCTATAATAATTTTTGTTTATTTTCGTCTGATGTAGAGGTCATAGCTTTCGAAAAATGTGTTGTTCTTTTTGTTAACTTTGCAGAGTCAGTTAAGTTTGGCAAGCACAAAAGGCCACAAAGCTACTATTTTGTATTTGGTTTCCAAGGAGTATATCTCTGTATATCAGTTTATAAGTTTGTCCTCTTCTCACCCATCAGTTTATAAGTTTGTCCCCTTCTCACCCATCCCTTTTTTTTTTTGTTCAAGATAATATTCCCACAAGCATCTCATGTATCAACACTTACACTTATCTGCAGTAGATAAACACAAAAAAACACATGCACAGATAATCTTTGCTAGAAATGACATTATTTGATTCGAAACTTAAAAGGATAAATAGTTAATACTTCTTTAAGAGCTTTTTGTTTTCTTCATTAGGCTTATCTTTCATGGAAAATGAGATTATTATAGCATGACCTTGAATGAGTTCACCCTTGATAAAATGTTTTACATCCTTTTGCTTTCATTGTAGTTAACCTACTAGTTACAAGTGTTTGTAGGCTTCTGTAGAGCATGGTCCTGGACAGTTATTCTGTTAAACAGTGTTTGTCCCTGGCTACAATAACAGAAACATATTTACAGTTGCACTAACTACTCTCCAAAATGAAGCAATATTTAGGAAATCAGAACACAGACACTCATTTGTAACCTTTAACCCCAGCTGATCAACTGTCCAATGCACTAGTACGGCCTGTTTATATTTGTTAATGCATGAAACAGATTTAAGGATAATTGTTTTAAAATATTGATGAAAAAGCAGTTGTATTTTTTTTTTGTATGTGTGAGGCTTAAGGAATTTAGGAGAAATCAAGAAATACTAAAATTTAGTGTACATTAGCAAGACCTCTCTTGGGAAAGCATGGCACCTCCATCTTCTCTTGGTGTGAACTGCGTTAAGTGAGAATCCAAAACCAAATGAAAAATTCTCAGATAATACTCTTTCCTTTGATAAGTTAAACTTTTTTTTTTTTTTTAAGAGGAGAGCAAGGAAAAATCTGCAAGTAGGTGATTTGGGGTAAGTTTCTGTCTTCGGAAATGTAAAAAAGTGAAAGAAAAGACAGCCAGATATCTTGAGAGTAAATACTTCTTTTTAGCAGCTATATGTTAGAAAAGGAAAATAGTATTAGCTGAAATAATAGCTTGAACTATGGCTTGACTTCCTCAGGAATCACAGAAAGCCTCAAAGAGAACTACAGAATATCAGAAAGCAGCACCTTGGTTCTTTTAGGACAGGCAAGAGTAGACCAGCTCTACTAGCTGGTAATTATTTTTGTCTTCTCCTTATCAGCTCCTTCCATTTAGGAACTGAACAGCCACCAACGAGTGAGGCTGTTCTCTGTTGATGTAAATAACTACTTTCAAGTAAGTAAACAATCACAACCTGTTTTCACCTGGTTGCAGCACAGAGACCTGCCCTTTGCAGGAGGGAATATAGCTAACAGGGAACATGAGAAAGCCAAACTGGCAGCTGATGGGAAAGGGGAAATTGCCACATGACAAGCTTTAAGTACTTTCTCCCTAAGCCAACAGTATTAAACTCATCCACTTATTCTATCTATAAGTATCCCAGAAATCTAATCAGAAATATTTAGGGAGACCCAGGATCAAGTTGTCATCTGTTGACAAGTTAATACTGGTAGACTTGCCATTGCATTTTGCGGAACAACTTGTTTCTTAAACCAAAATGATGAAGTGAGACCTATAGACAAAACAGTGTTATTTAGTTGTGAGTCTTGCTAAAGGCTTGTATGTGGGAACACATTCAACTATTGTTCTGCTCTTTAGAGGGGATTTGGCACTCAAGGTTGTTTTTTTTTTCTCTCCAGTATGTTTAAAAAGGTCATTGGTTAGAGCTATGTTTAGCATCCCAGAGGCTTTTAGGAGCAGTCCATGAGGATGTTTCCTGACTGTCTAAGAGGCAACAGAGCTGTAGCAGCAATTAATTAAGCCATTTATCCTTAAATTAGACTTCTCAAAACTAACCTGCATTCTGGTGCGTGGCTCAATTACAGACATAGTAGCCTTAAAAAATTACGAAGGCAGTATTCACTGACTGCTCATTTGAAGATATCAGAGGGAGAAGGAAATGTGGTTCCACTATATTGTTACATTTTATTTTTTTTTTACCAAAAGGGTTGTCAAGATCTGGAACAGTCTGCTCAGAGAAGTGGTGGAGTCACCATCCCTGGAGGTATTTAGAAGACATGTATATGTGGCACTGAGGGCCATGGTTTAGTGGCGACCTGACAGTATTGGGTTAACGGGCTGGACTTGATAATCTTAAAGGTCTCTTCCAACCAAAATGATTCTATTACTCTATGTTTTTTAAGGTTATGCTTTCCTGTGGGAGGTTATGGAGCAGATCTAAAGTCAGGATCAAATTCTCCTGCCATGAAATCATCATGTTTTACAGGTTCTGAAATAGTCATTGCAACATACAGGCAACAGACATTTTTTTAAATTTTTTTTAACATATCAGGAAGTCAACAGTTAATTCTCACTTTTCACTTTTATGGTATGTAAAGATACACAGCATTTAATTTGAGCATGCAGATTGACCTTTGGATATAGAAAGCAATAAACACCATCTGCTTCACAAGACGCCTTTGGCTATGATAGTAAGAAACCTAACTTTATTCTGGTATGAGTGTGTTTGCATTCATCATCCAATTTGTTTATAACTTGTAACACTTTCAGTGGTTCTATTTTTGGATGTTTACCTTCATTTTATCTTTATATTCAAGATAAAAATCTCAATCTCATTTACGTCTTTCTTAGTGTAAAGATTCCTAGAATCATTATATTAATAGCACAGCTATTTAACTTTAATTTTATATATTTTGAACTCTCCCTGTTTAAACTATAAAACCTCAAAAATAAGAAGATAAAAAACACTCAAAATGTTGTTAAAATGTTTATTATTTTTTAGTCTAAAAAAATTTTCAAGATCTCAAAATATGCTATTATTTGCAATATTAAATTTAATAATATATCCTGTAATCTTAATTTTTAGGAGTGATGACCATTTATGGTTATACCTGAAATTAACATGTATTTGCAGGTATTACCAGCAAAACATGTTCCTGTTGTCTCCTGTTTGGCATCTAAAATGGTGTCCAGAATTCACTGGCTCTGTAGAGAATAGCCATTTTAACTGCAAAAACTGTGGAAGGAAATGAGACAGTAAAACACACCATGAACAGAAAAGAATCTTTATCATCAAAACAAGGCAACAGAAGCGCATGAAATTATCAAGTGAGCAAAACCCAGATTGATGGACTTCAGTCAGAGATTTTATTTTGCCATGGTCATTTTACACATTAGCTTCCCACTGTAATCCTCCATCATAACGCTTTATCAGGAAGAACTCTCCATTCATATAGAGGAAAATACAGCACTCCAGTCCTTTGACCATATATATATTACATTCTTAGAAATTCTTAGTTCTGAATGGAAATTCATCATGGGGGGAAGTCTTTTCTTGTATATAAGCAGACCATCTTAAACAGGTTACAAAAACTGTATTATCTCTTCCTTTTTGCCTCTTCTCTTATCATAATGAACAGTCTCCAGCTGCTGTCTTCAGTCTGACCTCTACTCTCTTGCTTAAGAATCTTAAGTCAGGTTTGATTTATAACATATTTGTCTCTCACTCCCCAACATATTCTCATTTTGAATGAATAATCACATGTTAGCAGTCATGCAGTATTGGCAAAACTGGGTCAGATCATGGTATTTGTGTTTTCTCTCACTAATACATCAGGGAGCAAAATGATCTTTAGCAGTCTGAGTGATGTGCTGGTAACATGTTTCCTAATTCGGCTCAAGAGGTAGCTGTGCAGTCACTCAGGTTTGGTGTGCATAGAAAAAACACATTCTTGGTGTGGACTAAAACCTATTTTAGAAAGACTTTAATCCAGTGGTAGCTAAAGAAGCAGTATTTTTATAAGGGCTTCCTTAAGATTCCTAGGTAAGGCTTTTCTCTCCTTTGTGTGCATAGTGTTTTCTATATTTTTTTAAATAGAAAGCATTACATATACTCTGGATGTTTTTTTAAAACACAAAAATCCTTAGGTACCAGTACAGTTGGTGTAGTCAACAATTCAAACAATTGTTCAGCGAGAAAAACCTTAGACTAACCTACATTATGGTCAAGTCACATCTGTGAAAAATAATTTCTAGTTTCTGGCTTCTAATAGTACAGACTCTACCAGGTAACCTAGGAAAAGGCTCCCCAATAATCCATGACATATTTTGGAACTGGGAGGACACGATCAACCCCAGATCATACCTTCGCTGTTGTAGCATTTTGTTGTTACTCGCTTAGGAAAACTTTGGTGTATTACCATTGGTGTAATAAAAGCTGCGGTCTAAAACAGCAGGTGAACATTCAATAAGCACAGTTTCATATCTTACTGAAAGGCTTCAACATAGAACGCTGGATTTAAAAGTGATTCTACAAAAGTGCCTGTTTCAGTGCAATTTGAAAAATTCACCTGGTGTTAGTAACACAATGTTACAGTGCAGAAGGGGAATCAAGAGGAGCAGTTAGTCCTCCCTTGCTTGGCAAGGAGTGGTTGCATGCTGTCAGGGCTCTGTGGGGACAGTAGCTCCCAAGGGCCTGGGAAGCATCTGGGGCTCCCCAGGGCCAGCAGGGCAGGACAAGCCTCAGGCCTCTCCCTGGAGTAGGCTGACATCAGTGCCCACAAGGCCTTGACAATTGTCTGGGTAATTATTAGCAATTTTAATGTCTATTAACCCATTTTTTAATCTCCACATAAATTGCCTAGCCGGAAAATAAATATAGTTTTCCCATTACATAAAAGGGAAAAATCATGGAGATTGGTTTAGGATTTAAAACTGAGTACGCTTGATCGCTATATCTTTCAGCCAAGGTGGGCTTGGTAAGAAGAGAAGTTTTGGTTTTCATAAGCCATAGCTTTCTTTGGTGATAAACTACTTGCAGGAATGCTGTCACCGCAGTTTGCTGCTGACAGATACTTGCAGCATGTGTCTCTAATTCCATATAAATGATTGTACAGTCTTCTTTTCTAATCAGTTGTTTCTGTGCCAGATCTTTACTGTGATTAGAGATTACTGGAACATCTTTATTATCAGTTCATGGCTTGTTGGTTGACTAGGTAAACGGCCTTTGAACTGAGCTTGCTTGCTTTTTGTGTTTCTTTTGTCACTGTTCTTGCTGTTGGTAATTGTGGGGAACTTGATGGCCCCATTCACTCATTTGTCTGCACTTATCTCTGACTTTGTTCTCACTGCAACTTTAACTGTACTGCCCTCATGTGAGCTGCCCTCATGCTTACAGTTCAGTTGCTTTTGCCACTGTTTAGCATGGGTTTTTATCACTTGGACAAAGAAACCACTCATTTCCCCATCATGGTGTTAGTTGCTATATTGCCCTTGAGCTTTCTGGCATTGAGACAGAGTATCAGGCTTTCTGACACTACCTAGGAATTCTGTGTCAGACTCATTATTCTTCCAGATTCCAATAAACAGGCGATAATAATTTCTTATTTTTTGGAATCAAGGTCAAGAGTCTCAAGCCCATATATCCTTACTTAGAGCTATCTTAAAATAACACAGTATGGTAGTCTAATATTGCCTGCCTTGCTCTGTATACCAGTCTCAAATGTGTCTTCACCAATTCCTTTAGCTTTCATATACTTCATAAGTATCATTCTGTTGTGTCATGCCATTGACAGAAGTGACAAATATGGTCAGTAGATATGGGAACTTCAGTGCTTGAAGTTGTTAATAGTGTAGCATATAAAGAGAAAAACTTTCTGCTTGACATTACTGGGAGGGTTTTACATTATGATTTGGATTTGGGAGATTATTGAAATCCATGTACTCTGAAGTTAATTTTTCCCTTCTTGTAAAAAACGTATCTTGAACTTTTATGACCAAAAGTGATCAGCAGTGATTCTACACTTCAAATAAATGCATTTTCTATGAGGATGGAATACTTTATCCATAGTATGTCCAGCTTATGCTGTGCTAGCAAAATGATGCCTTTGTTATTCACTGGGAAGGAGTGACACTCACTGGCTAGAATATATAGTGCCATAAATTAAGTGAAATTAAAAGGTCCTTTGAATGGTTTAATGTTAATTTTGGAAAAAAAAAAAAAAAAGAGTGAGTCTCAACACATAATTACAGAAGGGAAGCAACAATTAGGTGGAAGTTAGAAAACTTCTTTTAGCTGCATTATGAGCCTTTGGGCAGTTCTGAGTCCCTTACTAAATAAATGATACCTATCGTCCTCCCTTACACATCCTTATGCACATACATCTCAGTACTTTGCATCACCTTCTCCTCAATTGTTTTATAAACCTCTATTTTTGAGGTCTAAAAATTTGGCTACTTTTTCTGATGCCTAGTGTGAGATGTGATTGAAGATGTGGTGATAGTATCTGCGGGGTATGTAACAATAGCCAGTTCTTATCTGTGCTTAACTCAGAGTGGAAAAGGAGAAGTGTAAAGTGCACTGTCATCTTCAGTGTCTTGATAGATGATATTTAGAATGTGAATTACCCCTGGCTTCTTATTTATTACTAGTAAGGGCAGTAAAAGAAGACAAAGGGATTTTGAAAGGAGGTAACTGAAATGACAGGGATCTGGAAGGAATTAAGGGGTTGTACTCAGAGGAAGTTCTCCATACTTTCATGCATTTTGCCTAGAAATAAGATCTGTAACAATGTCAGGAGTGAGTCATCAGTCTCATAAAAAAGATGAGAATAAACAGCCTGACTAGTTTGAAAAAATGCTTGGTAAATTTATGCTTGAGTTGTTTGATGTGGTTATTTCAGTGATCAGCAAAGTTCCTGTGCTCCTGTCACTATTGACAGGAGGGTGGTTTGAGCTTCAAGAGGTCCAGGTTCTGTGTGCTTTTGACACTGACCTGATGTATAGACAAGCCTGTTCACCTCTTTGTGTCTTTCTCCATTTACCTATCACTAGAAGTAAAAGCTATCTGGATAAAGAAACTGTGTGGTGGAGCATAGCATCTAATGAAGTGGGGCAATCAGTGCTTGTGAGGGCTTCTGTGTGCTAATGTACTCCTCTCATATTAACTGTAGGAGGAAAAGAAGAATCTTAGAACCCTACGTACCATAGGGTTTTTTTATCTAAATTTTCTTCACATGGAAAGCAGTGCTGCTGTGTTAAGGAAAGGCTCAAGATTTGCACATTCCCACACCTAGAATCTTCTAGTGTTGGATGCTGGAAATACAGTTATGCTATGAACTCCTTATCAGCTTACTCTTTTCCATTTGATAAAGGCTGGCTTGTGTTTCCATGTCTCTTCTCAATGCTTTGTTCTGGTTTTCTGTTTTCCTGGAGTATCACTCTCCACTAAACCTGCCTACGGGAAGAAAGTGGGACTTTTACCCCCTCTGCTGGCTGGCTTGTTTGCAGTCATTGTAGCTTCTCAGTAAAGCAGTGTTAGCAGTTTTATCATGACTTGGACAGATATCTGTATCCTCTATAACATAACAGTTTCAGAGAGGTAAACATTTGGGGCTGGGAGTAAAACTTCCGAACAATATGCTTGGTAACTTGTGTATGTTGAAGTGAAAGAAGTAGCAGGGTTGGGTGGTGGGCTGTGTAATTAGTAAATCACAAGAATGTGGCTAAGATCTGTCCCATGGTAAAAGCACTCATAGTCTTGACTGAGATATGTTACCTGGATCTCTTTTCCATTTCAGCCTTATTTTTTCCAAAGACATTTTGTCCCTGGATATTTGCCATTAATGAAGAACTAGAAATTACTAAGATGCCCCCCATGAACACATTTTTCTTTGTTAACACCATCAAAAGTGGCGAAACAGCTTCCTGAATATGAGACTCGGAGAAATCACATCTCGGTTTTCAGTAAGCCTAAGGAACATGTTTCCCTGTTGGCTTCTTGTCTCCTTTACTCCTGGCAGCTCAGGTTTGGCTTGTTCTTTACATAGTTCTTCTGAATCTTAGGCCTTTACCAGTCGGCTATAAACTAAGACCAGGCCAATGCAGGGTCTACTCATGAACAGAGTTCAAGAGAACCAAATAGGTTTAGGAGAGGTTTACTGAAGGCATCCAGAAGATTGTTGCCCTTTGAGGGATGAGTTAGGAACCTCAAAAAGCTTGCCGCTTTAAGTGTCTTCAGTCTCCTTTGAGCAGTTTTCAGACAAAATACTGAACTGTTTCAAATTTCCCTTTGGAAATCAATGCAGTATAATTTTTATTTATTTATAAAATCTACCAATGTGTCAAGATGTCAGACCCTTGGGATAGAACCAAGAGCCGTTAGCTGTATGCCCAGGTAAGAACAGGTTTTACAATTGAAGCTGCCTTCTTAGAAGTAGGTGCCTAAAATCATTCCCTTATGTTTGGCCCAGTCTTTCTGCTTGATGCTAATTATCAGCTCCCGCTGTTTTTGCTTAGAAGATTGAGCATGGGCTTGGGCTTAACACCCTTATGAGACTGAGGAGATTCATATGGACATCTACATTTCTTCCTGTGACTCTACATAAAAATCTATTTCTGCTGCTCTTTCCTTTGGGTTTGTAAGGGTGCAGCAAGATCAGGGCTACTCCATGAGAGGGACTGAACCAGGAGCAGAGACTAGCCCCACCATAAGCAGGTACAGAATCCTCACCAACAGGGTGTCTGTTTTAATCCACAGTACCCAAGTAGAGAGGGCAGAGCAGGGTGCTGTTAACAGGGTCCATTGGTAGCTCCAGACAAGTTGCCCTGGGAATTTACCATATATTTACTGTGATTTGTAGTAGCAACTGAGCACTAGAAATAAAAGCATCCTGCAAGAAAATGTCACAAACATTACAGCTTATGAGACTGGTTTTCTTAAGCATTCTTCTATTATATGGTATGGTAAAGTCATCCTTCACATGGACGTTACTCAAATTATACAGTTCCTTTTTTATTATATTCCCATTTTATTTTTTTAAAGAAAAAACGAAAGGCCATTTTCTGTTTTGTGTTAGAGGTAATGTTTTAAATTGTAAATTTTGATTTCTACTGAAACAAATCAGCTAGGTCATAGAATCATATAATTATTTAGGTTAGAAAAGACCTTTAAAATCGTGGAGTCCAACCACTAATCCAGCACTGCCAAGTCACCACTAAACCACATCCCACATCTACATCTCTAGGGATGGTGACTCAACCACATCCCTAAAGATAAGTGAACAAAATAGTTATCAATGTGATGAAAACTAAATGTTTTATGGAGAATTACCTTTAAGCTTTATAATAAATGAGAACTTCAGTAGTAGTCTCTTAGTAGATAACTTTTTAAAGTGCAAATAGGTGTCAGAAAACTATGTTGGGGGGGAATGCTAAAGAAATGGAGTTGTCATTAAGTGATGGAGAGAAATGAAAAAATTAGTTAGAGGTGGTGTGGAAGGAAAGGCAGGTGAGATGATCATGGTTTCCAGTGAATGTCCAAGGCCTGTGATAGGTGGTGCATTGTCTTTCCTGAATGACTCTTGAAAGGATTAATGAGGAGTAGGAACAATAGCTGTCATCCAGGTGACATCCCTGTCCCAGTTCTGCAATGGTCAAGAGCCACCAGAATGCCTTTGCCACTGCTGCACTGTATGCTCACCATTGCCAAGTAGATATTGACTGAGTCATGGTGGGCTCCCTGAGGAAGCTGGGCCCAGGCTGATGGGGAAGGGAGGTGATGGCTGTCTTGCAGGACATCCATTGCTTCCTCTTCTTGGGGGATCTCAGCTATGCGGACACCTTATGACAGCAGCTAGCTCTCGAACTCATCCACAACCACCAGCTTGTCTTGTAGGGAATTGTCTTGGATGGGCTGCAGTGGTTGCTCTAGCTTGGAAAAAGCAAGCTCATTTTTTCCTTGTGGTACTCCCCACCTTGATCCTCTTCCTGTGTGTGTTCTTTCTTCTCTCCTACAGTCATCCCGTTTAATTCACAGCTGCTAAAAACCTTTGCTGAGCAGAAAGGGACACCAAGATTCCTGTGACAGCCTCCCTCCTGGAGGCTCTTCTTGTAACATTCTGGAAATGGCTTCAGTTAGATCGCTGGTGATACCAGGAGTCCATTACAATTTCATTCATGGCTTAGTCCCCACCTCATGGGGAAGGACTTAACTGGTTCTACCTAAAGCAAAGTTGTGGAGTGGAGATTGCTCCATTATGGAAGTGCAGGGTGCTAATGGTCTGAGGACTGCTATCCATGGCTGTGCACCATTTTCCTTGACAGAGAGAATGCTGCTCCTGTGTCATGGGAAGTGCTGTCGGCCTTCCTATGCAGGTCATGTGCTCTAGGCCTGTCCCCATCCTAGGGACCCTCTACCAGAGTTGCTCCCTGGTGTCCCTGTCTGTATGTACTGACCTGATGGCCATGCTCAAATGCCTTGGGAAACACTGAAACATTAAATATAAATGTGCTGACTTAGATGCCTGATACTCTTGAACTGCAGACTCGTTCATATTCTTTACTCTGCAAAAGTGTATAGTTTTGCTTCATATATTGACAGATTCTTCAGTTTTATTTTAAAAAGACCATATGCTGCATTTGGACTCCTTGTTGGTTTCAAGAACAGCAAAAAAAAAAAAAAAAAACACACATAAAAAAGATGGGGATTTTATCTTTTCTCTTTTTTTTTTTTTTTTTTTTTTAACCTAACCCTTGTGGTAAGAAGCTTGTTTGCTTCAGTTTCTCTTGCATCATGATTTCCCTTTGACTTTAGATATTAAAGCTCCTTTCTGATAATTTTCAGCTCCATTTTCGTTCTGAGTTTACAAAGTCTACTTAGTCGTGTGCTTTTCCTAATGTGTTCAGCTGAGAATCTAGAGAAGAGTAAGTGAAAAATCCCGGTACTTATAGAGATGAAAGAGGGAGTTTCCAAACTGCACAGTAGAATGCAACACTGAAAATGCTGAGTTAATGACAGCTGAGTTAGTGTACATGCGATTCAAAGTGTAAAATACTGTACACAGGACTGTTTTGAGACTAAAAAGTAGTATAGCCCAATTATCAGAGCATTGAACCAGATCAAATCATAAAGTGTACCCTAAGGGCTAATAATTAGTTCAGATATTAACCTGTGCTAACACAATTCTATTTCATTTGTGCTATATGAAGAGCCTCAACATGGATGGTTCTACCACAATGCTGGTGTAGTTGATAATGTCCAGGAAGTTTCTTCAGTGATCTCTACTAGGCAGCATAGACAAGTCCAGAGAGTTCCACCATCACAGCTTTATAATGTTATTTCAAATTTGCATTGTGCCTCTCTGACTGGGATTCAAGTAAATATATCCTACATTGCAATTTGTATTACTCCAGCTCTGTGCTTATAAAAATTTGATGATAATATACTTATGCTTTCTACTATCTTAGAAATTCTGTATTTGTATCCTATATCTCTTCTATCTTCTACTATGAATTGCAATTACACTCGTAAGTGAATTATAACTGCATTACATATAAGCTTTTTAGAGCCTCTTGGAAGTACACAAGAAAAGAAAATTTTCGAATACCTATTTGAATACTTCCATATTAATCAGATTATACCATTTAAGTCAAGAACACACAACAGCAGATACCAGATGGAACAGTTACATAACCATCTATCAGACCCTGCCCCTGCCTTCAGCTGAAAAGGAGCTAGAAATATCCCACTGACTATGAGTGCTGATATTAGAGCTACAAAAATGAATAAGGGATTGGAACATCTCTGTTATGAGGAAAAGCTGAGAGCCCTGGGGATGTTTAGCCTGGAAAAGGCTGAGAGGGGATCTTATTAATGTTTACAAATATCTGAAGGGTTGGATGCCCAGTAGAAGGGACCAGTCTCTTTTCAGTAGTGCCCTGTGATATGATGAGAGGTAAAGGTAGCAAGGTGAAACACAGGAAATTCCACCTCAACATAAGGAAAAACTTGTTCACTGTGAGAGTGACAAAGCACTGGAACAGGCTGCCCAGAGAGGTTTTGAGGTCTCCTTTAGCTACTTTCAAGACCCACCTGGATCTGTTCCTGTGTGGCATGCCCTAGGTGTTCCTGCATTGGCAGATGAGTTGGACTCGATGATCTCCAGAGGTCCCTTCCAACCCCTACCATTCTATGATTCTATGATAAAAAATTCAGTCAGTTGATTAGGAACTTGGATAATCTGTGTTAAAGGTCAATCTTACTAGTATGGATCAGGATAGGTGCAAACTTGATTCAGAGACAGTTGCATATGTCAAGCTCTGTTACTTAAGAAATTCAGTTATTAATGGTGGCCCAAAACTTCTCAAATCTTTACTTGTGGATTATGGTGACAGAGCCATTCCAGAGCCACACAGATGGAAGCAGGATTTTTTTTTATATCTTCAATTCCAATTTCAGGCTTGAAGAAAACCAACTGTTGTCTGTGTAGCAGCTGAGAAACAACTGTCTCTCTTTGCCTGTGTTAGCACGTACATGCAGTTGACTTCTGGTGTATGAATGACCGGACCAAGTGTAACAGTTACATGAATGAAAATTGTTTTCAGTATTCCTGGGGATCTGGAGACAGTCTAAAAATCTGAAGCATTCCTACAAGAGGTAAAGGAAAGCTGAAGGACCCCTGTGTGCCCTTAGAAACTAGTAATCTCCTGGTTTTCCTAGTTCTAGGCATGTTTTGAATGTGCTGTGTAAAAAATATTGGCTCAGTCTAGTCTCAACCTGAGGCAAACATGTTTTCTGAGTGTTCCCATATGCAAGTAGGTCTTTGCAAGTGCTACACCTGAATCTATGCTGTAGGTAGCTTTGTCTCCAGTCTTGCACCAGTCCCTATTTCTTGGACAGACCTTGGACCTATATTCACAGAATTACAGAATGTTAGGGGTTGGAAGGGACCTCTGAAGATCATCGACTCCAACCCCCCTGCCAGAGCCGGACAAAACTAGAGCAGATCACTCAGAAATGCATCCAGACAGGTCTTGAAAGTCTCCAGAGATGGAGACTCCACAACCTCTCTGGGGAGTCTGTTCCAGTGCTCCGTAAACCTTACTAGTAAAGATGTTCTTCTTCCTTCCAGCCACTCCTCCCCCAGTCTGTAGCACTTCATGGGGTTATTGTGGCCAAAGTGCAGGACCCTGCACTTGGTCCTATTGAACTTCATTCTGTTGGCCTCAGCCCATCGACCCAGCCTGTTCAGGTCCCCCTGCAGCATCTTCCTACCCTCTGGCAGATAGACACTCCCTCCCAATTTGGTGACATCTGCAAATTTACTGAGGGTAGACTCAATCCCCACATCCAGGTCATCAATAAAGAGGTAAGGCAGGTGTTCCAGACCCTTAATCATCCTCATAGCCCTCCATTGGACTCTCTCAGGTAGATCTCTGTCCCTCTTGAACTGGGAAGCCCAGAACTGGATGCAATACTTTAGGTGAAGTCTCACTAGTTATTGCAGTTGTGTCCCTTGCTATTCTTCCCTGGGCTTCTTGAATAGATGCTTGGCCTGCCTCCCTACCTCACCTTGTGTGACAAATCACTGAAAGGCTGATAGAGCCGATTGCTTTTACCACCTCAGCCCTCTTTAGGTAGTGCAAATCCGCACCCTGCTGAGTTAGGGAATGGCTTTACCTGCACTGTTGTCACCTTTGGTGCTTGGCTTTAATGGAGTAGCCTCATTTTCACTGATCCCTGACATCTCTGCATATATACACATATACAAATACATATATATAGTGTATATATGTATATATAAAGTGCACCTGTGAATAATATGCCTATTTGTATACTCATTTATATTAATATGTGTACTTATAATATGGAATATAGAAAATAAATATATATTCTTGTATTGGGTTTTGGTGCCCAGGTGCTGGTAGCAGTGGCTGTAGGGGCAGTCCCTGTGAATAGAGGTCAGGGCTGCCCCATGCCTAACACAGACCCACCACAGGGCATGGCTGGGAAAACACATTTAAGAAAGACCAAACCCACAGTGTAGACTGTGAGGTGAGAGGGTAAAAAACAATGTAAGGAACAGCCCTGTGAGCACTGAGGTGAGAGAAGCAGCAGGAGAGGGAGGAGGTGCTCTACGCACCTGAGCAGATATTGTCTGCAGTCCCTGGAGAGACTGTAGCAGGTTTATCCTGAAGGATGGCAGCCTGTGGAAAGGCCCACAATGGAGCAGGAAAACAGTGTGAGAAGGAGGAAGGAGACAAAGTGTTGTGGACTGACTGCAACCCTGCATTCCTCGCTCCCTTGTGCCACTCAGGGCATGTGTGAGGGAGGGAGGTAGAGGAGCTGGGAATGAAGGAGGGGAGTTGAGCCTGGGAAGGGAAGGCAGTGGGGAGATGTTTTTGTTTTCTTTTTTTTTTTTTCACTATCCAAATCTATTTTACCTGGCAGTAGTTTAAGATAATTTTCCCCAAGTTGCATCTGTTTTGCCTGTGACAGTAATTGGTAAGTGATGTCCCTGTCTTTATCTTGACCCATGAGCCTTTTAATATTATTTTCTCCTCTTGTTCTGTCAAAGAAGAGTAGTGAGAGAGTAGCTGGGTGAGAATCTGGCAGCCAGCCATGGTCAACCCACCACAATTCTATAGTCCACGTATATTAAGTGTATCTGTCTCTCTCTATATAAACCTATGTATTTGCAAAAATTTATAGACATTTTTATATGAGCACTTCCTGGTCCTGAGGAAATGAGCAGCCAGTCAGAGGGTGGTCTGAGATCATGTGGGTATGATGGTTTCAAAAAAAAGGCAACAGAGAAGTGTGAAGACATGTGGGATGTGACAAAAAACATGGGTGTCCAGGTATATCATAGTCAGGAATGTCCTGCTCTGACACCTTTCTGATGCAGACAGGAAGAGGCAGCTGGTTCTATCAGCCAGTCTGTGAATAAGTGGTGTACTATGTTTTACAAAATGGTAACCCCTGGGGGCAGAAATAGGTGAAAGGCACAGATGAGGTAACTGAAAGATGTACAGGACTTTGGGGCAAGTGGGACACATGGTGGGAAGTAGGGACAGGACCTCCCCTGCCATTAGGGTGGTGGCACCTGTCCCTGCTCATGCTGGGTCAGGGTTGTCCTCTGCTGAGCTCCCTCCAGTCTGTCACCTTTGTGCTATACCCTGGAGTCCCATCTATGTGCACCAGTCCAGGTATAGTCTGGCAAAAGGGAACTGTCATTACCCTTTATATGATAGTGAAGGTGACAGGGAATGCAGCCCAAGGCATGGGCAGTCTTATCCAATGTGGGTTTGGATCTGTCCCATACAACGTCCAGGACTTGACACTTGTTCATCTTAAATTTTATGAGATTCCTGTAGTCCTGTTCCTTAGTCTGTCAAGGCACCTCTAACCAGTGCCTCTGCCTCAGGTTTATTGACTGAACCCCTGGTTTGCTGTCATGTATGGACTTGATGAAGTGCATTTTGTCTCCTCTTCTGGAACACCGATAAAGCTGTTGACTAGAGCAAGTCCCTGAATAGACTCCTAAGTAATTAATCTTGTCACTGGTCTCTAGGTTGAACATGAATTTTTGCACTTCCTGATAAGCTTTTCCTCTTATATTTTTTCATGTAAACATCACGAAAAGCACACTAAGTGTAGTTAGTGTGCTTATATCTGCTGAAATCTCACAATTTTAATCCTAGAGCCACCAAGGGCTGTTAGTCTGTCTTTTGCATTGAAGTTCTTGAACTAGCCTTGTCAGTAGTGTTTATTTTCTTCAGGGGGGGTTTCACGTTGGTAAAATATCTCATCACATGCAGGATCGTTAAGGTTTTAATTGCTGGTTTGTAAGTTTAGGGGTTTAGATACAGCCTCTTGGCATGGAATCAGAAGAAATGACAGCTAGAAGAACTGGTGCACAAGAGGGAACATTTCTGGCCCTTACTAGAAGAAATGTAAATTTTCTTTTTTTTTTTTTTCGTTTTCTGCATGACCTTAAGCAGTAGTAAAAGTTGTAGTGCCAACATATCACAAGTCTGTCTTTCTGATCTGTCCATGAGAGTTCTTCATGCATCATTTATTTTCACTAGTCGTTTAAATGTTTAACATGTGATGGAAAGATGACCAAGACATGGTACATGTCAAAGTAATGGGTATTCTGACAGCGTTTAATCATTTAATCAACTATTATACAATTGCACATACTGTTTTCCAGTTCTTATGGCTTTTTGATCTTGTATTTTTAAACTGTTTTGGGGGACAGGAGTATATATTTTGAGACTTCTGAATTTTTTCTTAATCTGAATGGTGATACTAGAAATGCTCTGGTAGTAGCTGTTTATTCTGTAGTTATGCATGTTTTGAATTTATGGAATGCATTTAATGAAACATTTTGCATTGAAGTTACTGTTCTTCACTCCAGTAATATGTCTAACTAATTAATTCATTATCAATTATGATACCTTTCTACTGCAGCACAGAAGTTATATAGCAATCAATGAAACATGAAACATTCACTATGACAAGCTTCTATGGGAAATTATACTTGATAATGTGAGTTTTACCTATTGATTTAACTGTGTTCAGCCTTCCTGCCATTTTTATTCTGTGTTTCTTAAAAGTTATTGAATCCAATATGATGATACTTAATTGACTAGGAAGAATTAACTGATTAAACACAATGTACTTGTGATGAAAAAATTTATATGAATGAGAGAGCTAAAATTAGATCTAGATTTACCTTTCAACTTGATGAGTCACTAAACACTGTTTTCTTGTTACAGGTTTCTTTTGGTGCTGATTTGTTTAATATTCAGTGTACTATCTACTATAGAACATTATTCTGAATTTGCCACTGGAACCCTTTTCTGGATGGTAAGTGAACTTTATGTGGGAAAGATAATCAATTTGACTAGATCTAAATTGCTTTAGGTGAACAAAGGAGATAACTTAAAAATCCTCATGCAAGCATGCTATGAGGACTTTTAAAATAGTATCTGCTTTTGTTGAAGGAGTATCGTAGTTCAGTGGGGATGATTTTTTTCTACATTTGTAAACCATGAGAGTACTTGATAGATGAACAGTTTTCATATACCAGCTTTTTCATAAGGTATGAAATGGTACCATGTAGCTCTTATAGTGGACAACAGGTGTTCATCAGTCTTATGCAGTGTGGAACAAGATATTATAAAGTCATTAATGTATTTTGAAAACATATCTCTTCTAAGTCTTATGGTAAAAAATTGGCCAGGAACCATGCTCTTTGGAAGTATCTGAAGCTTAGGGGTAGGTGGTTTCTGTCAGACTCATATGCCAGTATATAGAACAAGGAGGAAGAACTTCTATCACACTTCTGTGAACCAGTGATTTGGCTTTGACGTTGGTGCTTGTTAGCTGTTGTGTCTTTTAGCAGTCTACTGGGGTGTCAAATTCTTGAGCGCACATGAAGTTTTGTACTTTGTATTTTGAAAAAGCATAAAGACGTTGTGTTGCTTATGAAGTATCCTTTTCTTGCTATTAGGATCTTTGGTAATGTAAACAACAGGTGTTGTGGTAGAAAAATCTGCTTACTTGGAGGTATACAGAGGTTGCTCATTGTTTTCACAGGAGCCAGGAAACAATTATTTGATCACTGGACTGAGTGGCTAATTTAGAGATGAAATGTACCTGAACTGTGTTATGAGTTCTGGGCTTTTGTCTTGAAAATGTGAAATGACATCCAGCAACCATCTATAAACCGTTACAACATTCTTACAATATTTTTAAGTGTTAATTTGAAGTAAGTAGGAAACAAAAGTACAAATTATTTGCATAAGGACATTAGGCAGTGTTCCCCCTCTGTTTCTCCTTGCCCCTTTTCACCTGTAGAAAGTTAAGAATGGCAATAAAACATCCTTGATAAAAATGGAGTAAATAACTTTTAAATAATTGCTCACAATATCTCTATTTTAGCCACTCAAATCCTTTGATCTCAATGTGTGAGAATCTTATTATTCTTATTGTTGTTTCTTTTTGCTAAAGTGGTGACTTCTGATGTGATGGATTTTCATTTTCCTTCTGGTTTGAAAATAAAAATCAGTTATTTATTTGTTTTCCTACGGCTTAAACTGCATTAGTATATGCAGCTTTTATATGCAAGTGACTAAGCCATTGTTAGGATGCCTGAGATATTTTTGAATTTTGATTAATGTTAATGCTATAAAATTGTTGCTTGGCCTTTAAGCCATATTCAGTGTCAAACAAAGTGCAGTATTCTGCCAATCACACGTAGTCTTCTCATACTCATTGAAAGATGTAGAGTGATTATAGGTCAGTATAACCACCACCTGAAACAGTAATACTGGCAAAGATTCAATGCTTAGCTGATTGGTTTTGTGTAGATGGCATGTGCATGTGCAGACATATTGTTGGACGAAAAATAACTAGATGAAGACAGATGTGTGGTTCACATAGTGCCCACATAGCATTCAAGTGATGTTACTGTCTAACAAACGAATCATGGATAGTCAGTGACAGCGCTGGAACAACTTCTTGGCCACTTTGTTTTGCAGCCTTATCCTAGATGATACCTCTCTTGAGTTTATTTTCCTCCCTGCTGTTTCCTTAGTTTCCTGCCTAGAAACAGCCAGCAGAGAGGTTAGCTGTTCTGCTGGCTACTGTAGATACACCTGCATAAAAAGCATTTGTCTTAAAACTGTGAGTCTTAAGAATTGGCTCTGAAAAAAATTCACATAAATTACAACACTTGAAAGATTGCTTTTAGAGCTAATTAAATTAGTTCTTTTTCATAGAGTTGTAAGGTTTCTTGTTTCTAATAGCTAAATGTTTTTTCTAGTAGCTAAATGGTTAGACTTCTGCTTGGAGCACCTCTACCTGAAAGAATTCCAAACTGCGTCTCCCATTTTACTCAGGATAATGCTAACCCCACAGAAGCCTAGACAACATTGCTCTCTTTACTCTGTAGTAGGACTTTACTCTGATCTACTTCATACCACAGTACTTCATGCCAGAGAGTTTTTCTCACCAAATTATGAAAACACATGCCTATGTATTCTGCTGTCCATGCCGCTCTGCTCTCTAAAAACTGTTTGAGAACAGTGGAGACTACCAGTATGGTGAGAAACAACATTGTACCAAAGCATCTATTAGATCAAGTTCAAAATGAAATTGATTTGTTTCCTGACTGAAGGAACCTGTAATTCTTCATATAGCCCTGTTAGTGTGTCAGTAGTAAATAAATACTAGTATGTGATGCTTATGGTATTTTCCCACTTGTGGAAAAGCTGCTTTTCATTATATTGAGGTAGATTAACAGTTGGGAAGGATCAACTTTAGAATTGTAACATTGAACATTTTTAAGGCCTGACAAGAAGGATAGCATTTCATACTTCAAGATTTGTAAAAATTTTTGTATTTTCTTAGGGTGAGAAGATGTGCCAAATACAATTTTTGGATAATATGTGTCACTGGGTTAAATATGGCACATTAGTAACAGATGCAGCTGCAGATGTATCCTAAGTCACTGAAGTCTTGTGTTTTTTAATGTTCCTAATACATCTGAGTGGTATAAGATAATTTCTTGTTAGTTCTGAAACCTATTGTCATACATAGAACTTATGTGAATATACCAAAAAGAGAGGGCCGTCCAAAGCAGTGTTTGTAGTCTGAATGGAAAAAAGAGGCTGAAGAAGCAGTTGCTGAAATTTTAAATAAAAAAAGTTCCAAACCCTTACTGTCCTTCTTGCTGCTGCCCAAACATACGTCTTCAAGCCTCTGAAAATTGAAGTGAGTTCTTTGGTGCTATGTTTGAATATTAAGGCCAATCGGTCATCTTTGAGACTACTGAAGATGTTGCATAGCCACAGCTTCTGGTACAGGCTGATGCTGTACCTCTCTAAATGCTGTAAATTGCTCTATTTGATGTCCTTGCATGGGGTTAAAGGAAACTTCTGTTCTTCGCATGCATGAAGAAAAGACATGTAAATCTCCATCTGATTCAAGGGTTTCAAGTAGTGCTTCAGATGGATCAGAAGACTTCTAGGTAGAACAATGTATATATTATTTCACAATCCACAAAACTTAAATGCACTTAAATGCAGTGTGAGGGATGACTGTGGGCAGTTCTGCAGCTGGGACTGCTGAAAAGGGAAAACTTACTCTATTGTGTAGTAAAAACAAATTTCTGAAATAATCCTGCCTAGTATAAACTTGGGACACAGCCTCGCAAATTATCATGCCATGCCTGGGTACATGGGTAACTAAGGTGTATAGTACGTTCTAAGAGTAACAATTTCAGGGTAGGGGAGGGAATGTGCATATTTGTGGACCACATGGTAAAGTCTGTTTCCAATAGGCATGTGAGCATCAGAATTTTGGAACTGGTTAAAAATCCCTTAAAAAAAAAAAAAAAAGAATTTATGCTTTTGGCAATAACAGGGAAGAAAAAAACCCCCAACATATTAAAAAGCTATCTTTTTCTGTCTTATCTCCCCCCCCCCAATTACTGTCTAGACACCATTGGCACTCATGGAGATATTTGTCAAGGTTCACTTGCCTTTTTAATAGGTTCTTCCAAACACAAGTCAAAACCAGTGATTATGAGATTTCCTACAGTCAATACTTAATCTTGACTCAACACTGTTCACTTTCTGTCTTTGATAGAATTGACTCCTAATTATTATTTGTGTTTATCTGCTACCTTCCAATGATTTCATAAGTGCTCCTTAAATACCATGTGACTGACTGCAGAGTGAGCTTGTGATTCCTGCCTGATCTGCAGAGCTGTGTCTCCACGCACTTTTCTGACAGGAACCTGGCTCTTGAAAAGTGTTCATCAGGAGGCAAAACCTGACAGCTATCTTTTGGTTCCATCACCCTGAGCTGTTGCTTGTTGTTATTTCTTAAGGTAAAATTCTTCCAAAATGCCTATTCTGGGAAATTAAGCATAGTATTATTTCTTTTTAATTAGAAACCTTACTTCAAATAATTTCCTGCTTCAGTTCATCACTGATATATTTACAGATGGTTTTGGTAATAAATAATTAAAAGAACAAAATGTTACTCTTTAAATACTAGAGTGGGTTTCAATCTAGTTGTTCTTAAATATATACACTGTTATAATTTTCTTGTCTTTCTGTCACTGGCTAACTATTTTCATTGACTATATTTCCCAGAGTTCTAGCCATTTTAGTTCTTCTTGCTACCACTTGTTGAAATTTCCCCTGTGAGTTCAACAGATCAATCAAATCAGTGTTGATTGCTTGTGATGTCTATCATTACAAAAAAATCTGCTTGCTTAACTGTTCTTTTTGACTATTAATTTTTATAGCTTGTATGTAAGTCTTCCTTTTATGCTCCTTGTTCTAAACGTGATCCTCTAAAATCTTATTTCCTCTAATGTTTAATGTTATGTTTCTTCAGCCACCTTCTTTCAGATGTGTGTGCATATTATACAACAAATTTATATTTTTTCACTGGTTAGTCTTGTTGGGTCATGGCTGAAAGCAAAGAATGTTTTCAGCTATTCGCAAAGAGTTGCTTATGTATTGAACAGACTTTTTTCATGACCTTGCTGTCCAAGTCCAAGATCACAGTAGCTAAGTGACTGAGATTAGAAATAATTTTTAAAAAGTGGTTAGGAGTATTTTTGCTTAAAATTCCCACTGAAATTATTGTTTTCATTTAAAAAGTTTATGCCATAAAATAAATAAAAAACACCTATGTTTTCAGCAAACCATGCATATGATTATGTCCATCTACTTTTTCAGGCATCATTCATTGTGTCACTTGTAGGTAACATTTTATCCTTCTGCTTGTTACAAAATTTTAATTCCCTAATTTATATAGTTATAATTTTATCTTACTCTAAGATGATTCTATAAATTTATATTTTTTTTTAAGTTCTAAAACCCTCTTGTCTTTTGTCTATACAGCAGGAATCTGTTATATTTTCTTAATGATCTAGTAGTCTGTGTGTCAGTTTTGATAAGTAAATGGCATCTAGATCTTTAAGGATATGGTATTAAAAAATAAGCTATAGAGTGGACCAGATTTTATTCCTCCTTTGAGGAATAATCTGATTGTTTTCATGGTTAGAGGCCATATATTTTTCTACCAGGAGAGGTCACCATGGTAGTTTGCGAAAGACAGGTTTTTTTATTTTTATTGTAAAGACCTTACAAAAATTAGTTTCTTAGCTCGTGGGAGTAATTTCACTAATTGTGCTGTTCTAAAAAACAAAAGAAAATTATTACTTTCATCATACACATGAGGTTTTAAACACTATGGGTTGTTACTCGTAATAACTAAATCTTCAATCTGTATAATAACATTGTTGTAGGTGAAAGGGAAATTTTTCACTGTTTTAATATCTTGATGTTAATTACTTTTTCAATTTAAGAATACCAAGAGTGTTCCCGACTTTGAGAAAATAGAATGGTTTTGCTGTAAAGCATATTGATTCAGCTTTCTTAATTTAATTTCTACTTGTGCGTCATGATGTATCTAATGTCCTGGTGATTGCAATTGGAATGAAAGAGGAATAGGAAATACTGTTTATCTTAATGTGCTTTTCAATTCAGAGCACATAATCCAAATGTGAAACCACTGCAATATTTTCAGGCTAAGTGGTAATGGCAAAAGTGTGCAGGAATTAATTTGCTGGATTGGTCCAAAAGCTTAGTTATTTCAGCGTTGTATCTCTAATAGTGATCTTTTTTTCAATGCAAAGAAGGAAGGCTTTGTTACAAAACTATTCCATATTAAAATAGGTAAAGCACTTCTGAGTCTTTTCTTTTGCTTTCACCAGGGGTCACTAGGTTCTAGCCATACTCTCCTGATGGGTGGTACTTTAAAGGGCAAGAGCTACCCTAGAAACTTTCTGCAGCAAATAAGGTGCATAGCCTTAGCATTTCAGCTGGGATCACATTCCCTATTTCAGCAGGGCTGGATCCTGGCTTCCCATGTTTTTCCTAAATGACCTCAGCTCTCGTGGTACCTCTTCCTGTGGCAGACAGACTTTACACATCTGCTTTCCTCTGACGTATTTCTTTGCTAGGAAAAGCAACAACCTATCTTCCAAACACATTAACACCTGTAATTCATTGCCGTACAGTTCTAGAGGGTACACAGTACCGTTAAAGACTCTGTTTTCAGAGTCCTCATTTGTTGCCTCTGTTGTAGGCCCACTACCCTCTCACGCTGCTTGGTTGCCAGTAATCCTCATGTAGTGTCTGCATTTAGCATGTAGCTTTTATTAACATTCCTGTGTTTGCAAATCCTGTTGGAGAAAAGGCAGAGATGCAAGATTAGGAGCTCCTGCACCAGCTACTGCTTTTCAGAGCACAGGCTTATGCTGTGGCTCCACTTAGGATCTCATGAAAAGGTTCTAGGCTGCATATGGGTCACACTGTTCTGTGTCTTTCCTGAAGTCACTGCTCAGTTTTGGATTTATAGAATGATTTCTTTTGCATCATATGCCAAGACAAGGAAGAAGAGGTGGTGGAGTGGCCCTCTGTATTAGGGAGGCATATGAATGCCTTCAAATGAATGTGGGTAATGACAGGATTGAGTCTCTGTGGGTAAGAATCAGAGGGAAGGCCAACAGGGCTGATATCTTAGTGGGAGTCTGTTACAGAACACCCAATCAGAATAAGGACACAGATGAAATTTTTTATAATCAGGAGAGATTTCAAGATCGCTACCCCTTGTTCTCAGGGGGGACTTCAACCTCCCGGAGGTCTGTTGGAAGTACAATACAGCAGAGAGAGAAGAATCCAGGAGGTTCCTGGAGTCTGTGGGAAATAACTTCTTGATGCAGTTGGTAAGGGAGCCAACCAGGGAAGGTGCCCTCCTTGTCCTACTGCTCGGTGAACAGAGAAGGACTTGTTGGAGAAGTCACTGTTGCCGGTCAACTGGGGAATAGTGATCATGTAATGATAGAGTTTTCAATTCTTAGGGAAGTTAGAACTTCATCTGGCCATCTCACACTTCTCTAGGTTAAAAACTGGTTGGATGGCCGGGCCCAGAGTGTGGTGGTGAATCGTGCTGCATCCAGTTGACATCTGGTGACCAATGGTGTACCCCAGGGATCAGTACTGGGTCCAGTCCTATTCAGTATCTTTACTGATGACCTGGATGTGAGGATTGAGTCTACCCTCAGTAAATTTGCAGATGACACCAAATTGGGAGGGAGTGTCAATCTGCCGGAGGGTAGGAAGACCATTGAAATCCCTTCTGTGTTCTCCAGACGCTTGTTTATTTAAAGAGGGTTTTAAAAATTCTGAGCTTTTCTTTGGAAAAAAAACAACCCTGTCTGTATAGGTAACTTTTGTTCTGGGAGCCATTTGTAAGAGTGCAGAATTGTCTTTAGGCAGCCAACACAGCTGTTGATCAACTCTTCAAAAGAAAATGTTGCTATCCTTTTTATGTCAAAGGGTGCATGACAAAGAATTATTATTGAGTCTACTCTCAGTAAATTTGCAGATGACACCAAACTGGGAGGGAGTGTCGATCTGCCGGAGGGTAGGAAGATGCTGCAGAAGGACCTGAACAGGTTAGGTTGATGGGCTGAAGCCAATGGTATGAAGTTCAACAGGACCAAGTACAGGGTCCTGCACTTTGGCCACAATAACCCCATGCACCGCTACAGACTGGGGGAGGAGCGGCTAGAGAGCAGCACGGTGGAGAGAGACTTGGGAATGCTGGTTAACAACTAATCGAACATGAGCCAGCAGTGTGGTCAGGTGGCCCAGAGGGCCAATGGCATCCTGGCTTGTATCAAGAATAGTGTGGCCAGCAGGACTAGGGATGTGATTCTCCCCCCTGTATTCAGCACTGGTGAGGCCTCATCTCGAGTACTATGTACAGTTCTGGGCCCCTCACTGCAAGAAGGATATTGAAGTGCTGGAATGGGTCCAGAGGAGAGCAACGAGGCTGGTGAAGGGACTAGAAGGAAAGTCTTATGAGGAGAGGCTGAAGGAGCTGGGGTTGTTTAGCCTGAAGAAGAGGAGACTCAGGGGGGACCTTGTCACTCTCTACCTGAAGGGAGGTTGTAGTCAGGTGGGGTCGGACTCTTCTTCCAGGCAACCAGTGACAGGACAAGAGGGCATGTCCTGAAGCTGCACCAGGGCAGTTTTCAGTTGGATAACAGGAAGCACTTCCTGACAGAGAGGGTGATGAGGCATTGGAATGGACTGCCCAGGGAGGCGGTGGAGTCACCATCCCTGGGTGTGTTTAAAGAAAGGCTGGATGTGGCACTTAGTGCCATGGTCTAGCCAATGCGGTGGTGTTAGGTGATAGGCTGGACTTGATGATCTCAGAGGTCTTTTTCAGCCTCAGTAATTCTGTGATTCTTTCCTAAGCAGAAATGGTGGGTTTAGATGAATTTTTACAAGCATAGTAGTTGGCAAGCTTCAAAGAAGATGAGCAGTCCAGTCAAATACCTTGATGATGTGCCCTAAAAAGGACATTAAAAATTGCGGTAGATCTATCGTACTACAAGTTGTGGGTTTCTCACCTTCCAGCAGACCATATGCGGTGTGCCTTCCTCCCATGCAGGGTGTGCTTAGAAATCTTGCTAGTCCAGCATGTCCATCCCTCAAATCGCAACAGCTTTTTAAATTATACCAATTATTTGTCATTGTGACTTGGGAAGCATCTCTCTGATACTATTTGAACATGCACTCAAACACAAATCTGAGTAATTTATAGCAAGAATAATACTCCACTTCCAGGCAAGCAGGATGAGCAGAGTGTTTAAATATACTTGTTGCAAAGACCTCTGCTTTATCTTCGAATAAATAATTTCAGAGAATAGCAGCAACAACCCTAACAACCTATTCATTTTAGCATCAAAATAGCAAGAAAGTATTTTACAACAACTATTTTTTCTGTCCCAGGAAATGGCCTGCCTACCTCCTTTTCTCAATACTATTTTTATAACTCATAATGACCTGGATTCAGGATAGGGTTAATATTTTTCTCCATGACGCAGTAGTCAGAACATGCTGAAACTTTAGGGACCCAGAAGCATATTCTCTATGATAAACAAAACCAAACTAAATTAAATAAATAAATAAATAAATAAATAGAAATCTCTAAGGACTCTGCAACTCATATGGCTTTTACCATCTGGCACACAGTCCTGGCACACTGTAAATCTTTGCAAGTGGTATCTCCTTTACAGACCCTAATACATAAACTCCATGCACCAGAGGCTCTTTAGAGGCCACCCCCCCTTAAGTTGCAGACATCACATTATAGCAGGGTGAGATCTTCTATGAAAACAAAAGTTTTATGATATTTTAGATGGTAAAAATATCCATTACATCCAAACTGTAACAGTATGGATGCTGCCAGTGAGGGAAGTTCTAGTGATGGTGCCTTTCTTTAGAAAGGTCACCAATCACACTCAACACAGAGAGCTGGGAGCAAAGGCAAAACAGAAAGGGGGGGTTCAATGTTGAGTGCTTTAAAGATAATTCCAGGATTATCTCTGGAAAAAATTAAAACAACTTGCATCAAGACATTTAGTAATACAAGATACTGAGGTTACATTTGATGAATACCAACCCTAATGACAAATATACTCTCTGTAAATCTGAGCTCTCTGACTTTTGGCAATGATATTAGCCAGCAGCTCAAAAGTCCTGGCACAGATTGTCGACATGCCTGTAAGTTTCTGCAGGCACAAATACATCTGTTAAATCATTCCTCCGTGCTTCTCTTCAATATATAAAGTCATAAGTGTTGACCACTTCATCAACAAGCCCTCTGTCGCAGGCCATACCTGGCCTGCGCAGCCTGAAAGGATGGAAGCCCTGCAGGACCTCAGAGTGGGTTTGCTCACCGAAGCAGTATGTCTCTTCCCTAGCATCTAAGAGTGAAAAGCAGAAGGCCCTTGAAAAATCAGATTACCTTGAATGAGGACTCTTCTCGTGGATTACTAGGTTTTGATGCTGGAAGGGATGATCAGGTCTAACCCTATGAATAATACATATATGGTAATGGATCCAGTTCATGTGCTCTCTAGCCTCAGCACCTTTTTGATCTGCTAAAATGAGGTTAAAGAAGACAGGGGATGTCTGCACCTTTCTCAGTACTCATTTTTGATTTCTCTGAGGAGTCACCACCATTTCTTACCTGAAGCAAAAGAGCTGCAGAAGGATAAACACAAATTATTTGATATTTTATTCTATTCATGAGGGCAAGACTTTGCCCAATTGTTGAAGTCACACAGCAGCTCTTTCTGATGGTATCACTGATGAGGGAACATCCTGTTAGACTTCTACTGCTACTGTGTCTAGCTTCTCCTAGAAAGTGTCAGTTAAGCAAAGGAGTTTCTACGCAAAGAATCGGCCTAATGCATGTGCACATACAGAGGATTGTACAACTTAAAGAGTATGTTCAGTGTGAGGTATAATAAGGAAACATTAATTCGATCTGAAAAAACAGTGTTTCTTCTATATTCATACATCCTTTTAAAATTTTCAATTAATTACTTTTTTTGCTCTTAGATAACTTGATGTCTCCTTTGTATAAGTCTAAAAAGTGATTAGAATTCCTACCATAATAATACCAGCGTTAACTTCCATAGCCATACATAGATATTTTCTGCGACTAAGGGCTGTACCAAGAGAAGTGGAAGAAAACATCTTTTCTGCATGTGCCATCCAGTGACTTTTATCCCAAAGTCCATTCTCCATTGTTTACAACATTCAAGCATAGAACCTCTACCATCATTCTAGTCTTGTTGCAATATTTTTTTAAAAGGATAAAGAGATTTTTAAATAGATAAAGAGTTTTTTCATTTGAAAAAGCATGAAAATTCATCTGGTCCAAAATGTAACACTAAAGCAATAATAAAAGAATTTGAGGTTAGTTGTGGTATATTATTTTTTATACTCTTAAATTACTAATTGTTATTCCATTATCATCATTTATTCTTCTTACTGTAGCATACACAAACTCTGTCATAGGCTAAGATTTCACTGCACTAAGTACTGCACCATGTAAAAAAAGAAAAGGAAAAAAAAAATAGCCCATTCCCCAAAGCCTTTAAATTTAAGGGTGCACATAGCAAGTCCCTTGTAGTACAGGGGTTACAAATATGGAAGCATCAAGAAACAGACAGTAGTTCAGAGATTCTACCTGCTCTCAAGGGATCTGCAGGGAATTTTGCACAGGAGAATTTTAAGGAAGCATTTACAGGCAGATGACATGGTAACTTTGCATAGGTTCAGGGGGAGAAACTCCAAAACCTAACAGTGTGCAAGAAGCAGGCTCAAAAAGACATATTCTGAAATGTTAACGAGAGAATGTTAGAAGCTAGCGTCTTAATGTGACAGGAAGTGGAGGCAAGATCTTAAACCATCTGAAGTGATGAGTGGGAGAAACAATATGGGAGGAAGTCTGAGTGGGTAGAGCAGGACACTGTGCTGTAGGGGTTGAAGAACAGGGAGGCCATGTGTTAGTGCACAGGAGGGGTAAGTCTGTCAAATATAAGAATGAGGAAATCAGTCTTTGCAGCAGAAGTTTTAATGGACCTGATTCCTTTTGTCAAGCTTAGAGGGGGAAAAAAGAAGTAGTTTTGAGATGTAGCAGGTATCTCAAAAAAGTAGAAAGAAATGGCAGATTGCAGAGACACTATAATGGAAACATTTGCAGGATTTGAGCCTAGCACTACTGCACAGCTCCAGAGATGCCTGGTGATAGCACAGCCTGTGTGGTGTGGAAGAAAATGGTGTTGCTTGTTGTCTAGGAAAATCATTCTGCGTAAGGATGGAGAGTTACATCTGAACCTGAATATGAGGAGATTTAAGAGGTTTGTAGGGAGCATTACAAGTGGAATCTCTTTTTATATTAGGTGTTGAATTGTGATTTCTGATATAAATAGGAATATATATATCAATATAAGTCTTGACAGTAATATCTAGCAATGATATAAAGTGCAGCACCATGGTAAAGTGAGTGATTGAAAACAGGGACTATAGCAGAGGAAGTAAGAGGTAAATATGACTCTGAACTTATGTTCAACAGATGTAGCAGAAACTACAATGCAAAAATGTTCTATATATTCCTTGACATTGAGCATTATTAGGCAAGAAAAGTGAATAAAAGCCCAAGTCAGAGTTGGCTGAGAAATTTTGTATTATCAGCATTTTTTATTCAAGTGAGGAAACCAAAGGCTGTCTATTCATATCATCTTTTTTAGGCATCTTGTTGAAGCTCATTTTTGTGATGAATTTAAGCTGATCTAAAAAACAGCCTAATGCTGAGGTGCATGGCCCAGCTTTCACCACATTTCTTCTGCTTCTTTTCTATTACTAAGACAAATCTATTTAAAGTTAACCCTGGAAAAACATTACTAGTTTTAAGCATTATCAGTGGATTGACCTGATCTCCCCATGACTGCAGAAATCACTATAGCTCATGCAAGGAAGAGGGCAGGAATGAGCAGTTCTGGATGGGGTGGAGAGGGGAAAGGCAGGATCGCTCCCTTCTAGGGCAGCAGTTTCAGATAAGCTTAAGCCAGACATGAACCAGCAGAACAAGAGACTCAAAGCTGGTATGAAATTTAGGTGCTCTGAATGATGATTAGGAGGACTCTCTAGGTCTCCTAGGTTTTGTGCATTTCTCTCCACTTCAACAGTTCTACAGAAAAGGAAAAATATTTTCTACACAAAAGAGTAAACCTTCTACCATAAATAACAATTTTTAATGGAAAAAAAAAAGAAAAGACAAGAACTTTTCCCACAGATTTTCTTCCACATTTTTAATTCATTTCTGTCCTTACATTCCACAGAAATGCATACATATGTTACATTAATTACATAGTTCAGATTGTTGGTGATTCAAAAGCTGTAGCAACTTTTTACTTCAGCAATGAATTTCTTTATCTTTCACTTACTTCCAGATATAGCAAAATACAGTATCAGTCTGAACAACTTAGTTTGCTTTCTCTTTTTTCAAACTATCATAAAAAAATCCATGAAGATGTTCATATCTTCTGTGTGTTGTTTTTCTTTTTTGTTTCCTCTTTTGTTTTCCACATAAATTACTTCGATCTTGTATCTAATACAGTGATCATGCAAAAAGCTGTATTGTGTAGCAAATGAAAGCTTGGCAGGATATTGTTTCAAAAAATCTGCACGTTCCATCACACATGAAAGAAAAGTAAAGTAATATAAAGTACAGTAAAGTAAAGTAAAGTAAAGTAAAGTAAAGTAAAAGTAAAGTAAAAAAAAGGCCCAGCATCTATGTTCTGTGAATATTTGGTAATTGAAATTTACTGACATTCATATTTGCTGAGCTTAAAAAATGCAGGCTTGATCTCATATTAAGTAGATTTTAGACCATTCATTATTAAAAACAGCATGCATACTCATCCAATCAGGTAACATGAACAATGTTTACTCATCTAAGCAAACCAGCCCATAGTTTAAATATCTAATAATGATACATGTGCAAATTATTTGTGACCCACAAGTGAATTTAAAAATGCATTGTATACATTCCCATTGTGGATAATTTGGGGAGTGCACTGTTATCTGTTGTGGATAAATCTCAAGCAAAGAAAAATAGTTTTATTTGTCATTGTGAATTAGTTGTTTCTCTCTGGCAAAGTGACTGCTGATCTTATTTTAGGTTAGGTCCATAGATGTCAGTGAGGAAAAGCACTGTCCTTCTAAACCTCTATTATCAGCTTTGATTTGCTCTCTAATCTTAATTCCTTTTCCTCCTCTTTTTCCCCTCATTTACTCCTACATTTCTATTTTTAACTATCAGGATCTGAAGTATGTTGCCCATAGCTGACATTTTATATCAGCATGTCATGGTTTATATCAACATCGTGGGGGGTTTTTTTTGTATTTCATATCAACATGTCTTAATCCTATGAAGGTTTCATGAGACCCATTACATCATTAAAAAAAGGCTATCTAAATTTAGAAATAGGAAATCAAGCAGGAAAAAGAAAACCTCGAGAAAGTCAAGAAGAGCTTCTGCTGCAGTAATTGCCCTGAAAATTGTGTGACAGGTCCATTCTTAATGAAACAATATGCTGAACAGGTCAGTTTTAATGATATAAGTGTATACAGTATCTTTCCTATTTTAGGAATCCATGCAACATCTGAAAAAAGATGTTCAGAAATCAAATGGAGTATGTAACTCTAAAGCATGCAATTATGAAGAAAGATACGATAAAATAGGAATGCTGAAACAATTCAAACTTACATCAAAATTTATTAAAACTACAAATATATTCAGATAGTACAAGCAACACTGTTCTGAATTCTGTGCATATTCAGAGCTATTAAAGAACAAAAACAAAGAGGCAAGATCATACTTGTCATGAGCTGAAACTGGGCATAGCTGCAGATCTTGCTTTGCCTTTGCTTTTAGTGGTTCTGGCAATACAAAAGACTGTTAGAGATCAGTTCATAGCTTCTGACCTGTTTTATTTGGGAGCCTAGAATCCTTCAGAATATCCTGTGATCCCATCTCCAGAGTCCCATATTAACCCTTAAAGGCCTCCTGTTCAGGAAAGTTAACTTTAAGCATGTGCTTAATCACTTTCCTGAATCAAAAGCTAGAAATTTTACATTGTTAGTGCTGTTATAAATAGATTTTGTGGGTATGGCAATTTTTACCATATTAGAAGAAACAATCCACCTTGATGCCTTATCCTTTTTAATAATTGATATTCTCATCCGGTGTTGCTACAATCCTGTATTAACTGTGAATATTTTGAATTGAAGATATAAAATAGCATTTCTGAAAGATACAATAAAGGAAACAGTCCAACAGCATGTTCACTGAAACTATGCAGATTCTGCTCTGACATATCCCAAAGAGTGAGACATAATTACCTACCTATTTCTCATAACTTTTGTTATTACTGTGGTTTGGTAGTTTTTCTCCTATAAACCTTCTTGTGCTTAGTTACATGAAATTAATAACTAAAAAAATGACTTTTTTTTTTTTCAAAGGACATTAATTTTCATGTAATACTCATCCCACACTATTAGATTAGAATAATTTGTCTATCCAATAGAATCATCTTGATTACCTAGAAATAATGATATATGATAGGACATAGAATAGCTATCCCATGATATGGCATGTTGTTTAAGCAGTTTCTGTATTGCTTGAAAAGAATAAAAGTTCACCTAAATATAATGTGATAAAATAATTTCATTGGCCTCTGAGATTCTCATTGCTTTATTATTCTTTATCCTGTAAAATTAAAGGAAAATTAAATCATTTCAACAATACATAAGGAGTATACTTCTCTTTTAAAGAGATTCTCATCTATTAGACCTTGTAAAAAAGCAAGAAATCATCATACCCCATCCACAGCATCTGTTGCTAAAATTGCTTCTTTTCTGCATACTCAAATGTGAGGAATATTTCTAGAGGCCTACATTTTATAGAGTTGAGATGCCAAAAGTTCACTGACCACACTGTCATCTTCATAATAGCTTTGTTTGCTAGTTAGTTGTTTCTGAGTGCACTTGTTCAAAAGGATTTTGAAGCTGCTGATGTGTTGTATTTAGTTCTTTTGAAATGCTGAAAACAGTGTCTTATTATGTTTAGATTTTAGCTTACCTTTGTAACTAGTTCTAATTGTTTAATTTACCCATGCTCTTTTAAGGTGGACAGCAGAAAAATCCTCTCTTCTCAAATTACCTGAAGATTATCCTTAAGTCAACTGTCATTACATCAGATTAGTAATTAAATAGCTTTTCCAGTGAAACAAAAATTACAGCTGTAAGGTTAAAATGAGATCAAGGCTTGGACAAGAGTTCCCTGCCCAGCCTTAGGCAAGACTCTCCATCTTCTTGCACCGAAATTTACCCTTTATAAAATGGAAAAAAATCACCCATCTCTTCTTCCCCATCTTTGTACACTACTTGCATTTTAAGCAATGAGGATCGAGAGCTTTCACTAATTATACAGTAAGGACCATAATTTGCTAACAAATTTAACAGATTCGTGATTTTAAGAATAAAAATAGTCCCACTGAGACACTCTATGTGTGGCCTATCTTTTCAGAGTCATTAGAACGATTCACAAAGTATGAAGTCTACTGTGGTATTTTGCAATTAGGATGATATTAAATTGCCTTTTTACTCACATCTTTAAGAAAAACTTAGAGCCAGCTACTGGCTTAGTGAGCATGATAATGACTAAGAACAAAAAGAAACTTTATTTCTCTCTGTGCCATGACATTCTGAATCCAGGCTGAAGGTTAGATCTAGCCTACCTTTTTATGACGCTGGAAATGATACATGTTTATCTCTAAATATCAGGTGCACTTTTCTTCAGCTGTCAGTTACTTAATTCTGTTATTAAAGGATTTGGCAGTTTGTGACTATTAAAAACAGTTTGAAAGGGATATTGCTGCCCTTGGCTGAGTTTTGCATTTTAGATGTATCACTATTTAAAACCTCTGTATTTTCCATGTCACATGAATCCTCAAGTGTCATCTTTCAAAAGAATGGACAGCAGGCTTCTATACAAGCATAGAGAAGATACCTAGAGAATATACCTATCTTCCCAATATTCTGTTTGCATAATTTATATATTTGCTTAATATTTACTTAAATGCACATAAACCAGAATATCTGGATGTTACACCAATGAAAAATAGACTATAAAACCACCACAAAAATGACAGTCAGAATGATAGAATATTATTTTTATATTCACATCAGCAAAATCTAGAAATTATCTAAGTTAAATCTTAACAGATCTAAAATTCATAAATGAAGAACAACTCAGGCTCTTAAGCATTTCTTATATTACAGTAACATACCTTGAAGGAGCACAAATAAATGTAAGCTATTTTAGATTGGACAGAAAATTAACTCTGATTTGTAGACACCATCTCAGAGAAATTCCTAACTAATTTCTATTCTTAGCAAGAGAGGAAATTCTAAGTTGAGTACCTCTGTGACTTATGTTATCTGATCCCTAATGGTTCTGAGTAGTTTTCTGGACCCAGGGTGCATTCCCACATGAAGAGACCCATGGGTATGCAAGTATTTGCTCCCTCTATGATACAATAACTTTCCTTTAGAGGGGTGTCTAAAGTAAAAATAGTGTTTCCCTTTTTAATTGAGATTAACTAGGTCTATTGAATGATTTGAAATTAATTTCTGCTTGGAAAATACGCATTATTTGCATTTGTATCATGTTTAAATAAGACCTGATCCTTTTCCTACTCACATTGGTTGAAAAATCCTTACAATGGAAAAGAACTGTGCCTTATTCTGATAAAATACATGTGTTTCTCTGTGTTTATATGTGTATATAATATATATTTCCAACCAATCAATAATTACAAATTATGATTAAAAAAAATATCCAAATCTTTTACTTTCTAATATGTTATACCCTTGATAGAGGAAAACTTCTTAGTTTTTGAACATTTAAACCACTAATAGTATGTCAGCATAAAGTATGAAGTTAACACCAGTTATTAATATAACCTTTCCTCTGCTAAGTTGTTAAATCGTTGTTCTTTCTGATTGCTGTGTAAATATCTAGGTTACATTCTTAATAAAAATTCTGCGAACTTTAGTTGAAACAAAAATAACAGTGCTATTTGAGGTTTGTTACAGTCACTTCTATATCCAGCTGACCTTGTCCCAATTTTAGCTTTGTTTCCCTTTTCTGTGTGGCTTCTGGGAACCTGCTTTGAAAATAAAATCTAGTCTGAGGGTCAAATCCTAAATTTCTTACTCCAATGAAACGTCTATCTAGCTTTGCCTGGTAATGACTTGAAAACAGTTGCCTTTGCACTCCTCATTTTTTTTGTGATTCAGAGCTAAATTTCAACTACTAAGGCAATGAGAACTTAGAACAAATTAGGTTATATTGAATTCAGTCAGTTTGTGCCAAACTAAGATTCATAATAGTGGAAATAAATTACAAAGTATTTCCAATTCAGACCATATGCTAAGGACTAGACTATGCCTTTAAAATGCAAGTACAGAGCACATTTTCCACATTTTTATCCTGAGATGAGAGGGGGAGAAAGAGGTAGTGCACATGCTGCTTCCTTCCTCCATAGGTTAAGGATACACTGTCCAGCTTTTAACATTGTACTGGGCTGTAAAGCAAGATCAACACACGTATCTACCTCTTCCTTGTCCCTTCTTGCCCCATAGTGGGAGCATGTATTACTTGTGTGACTTACCTGGTAACACTGAGAAAATTATTGGGTTTTTTCTTTTCCTCAGTTTCTTGCTCTTCTTCAGTTTCTTGATTATTCAAGATATTGTTGTCCTGACCTCTTTAGTAAAAGGATTTAAAATGTTTAATAAAAATGTTACATTATTTGTCTTCATTTATAATTAAAACAATAGAACATGATTGCAGGATTACTGGTAATTGTTAGCGCAGTTTTGGTTTTAAATAGCTATGACTGACAGACTGTTCAATGATGATCCAGTGTGTGTGCCAGCAAAGCATAAATTTCTGTCCCTGTTTTTCAATTATGCTAAAAATTTATATTCTGTTCTGGTAAGCTAAAAGAATTTCAAAACTTAAACGTCTAAGATCTCATAAGTCAGGATTTGCCTAGGGACATAATACACATTTATTGTGAAATACTGTAATAAAAAAACACAAGGCCTAATTTGTAGCCACCACTACATTGTGACATTTCATATGCAGAAGTTGAGAGACATCTAACTGATAATTTCCACATAAACTCTTCTGATTGCATAAGTGGTCACAATAGCCAAGCACAAACATTCATGTGTGCAGGCCTTTGCCCTGGTAAGTTTTGTGATTCTCCATTAACACGGTTAATTGCTAAGCGTCAAATGCTGCTACTCAATATACTGTCAGTGGCTAAGAATAGATCTTTCACAGCCTGACCAAGCAATAGCAAATGAAGCATTCCACAATGCAGACCAGAGCCGCAGTGACCTCCACAGTGGCAGAGCTAGACTGTGTACAAATTCAGTGGCCATCCCTTGCCTTTTCCCAATTCAGCTGCATGTTATGGTACAAAAAAAATTGCTGAGGACTGCATAATGCATCTATGCATCTATGAAAAGCATACTCTGAAAACCCTTTCTCTGTCTCCTGTTGTTTTTACCCGAAGTTTTGCATCCTCCCCACTTTCCCAGAGGAGTAAACTTTTAAGTCTAATAGAAATAACCACATCATTAAGACAAGAAAGATCTGTGGGCCAGTATGTCCTGCTCATCTATTCTGATGAAGGAAGTAAATACTATTTGTTTAGCTATTATTCTATTTGTATAGCTGTTTATGTTGTGTGGGACTATCAACAAATGCAAGACTGGATGTTATTTCTCCTGAAATAAATGTTAATACTCCCATAAGCAGAGCAGGTGCTAAGAACTTGCGAAACAGGTGCTACAAATCATGTAGCCAAATTTGGAATAAATTTTTGGATACCACCTACATGGTAGAGCATGCAGTACTGTTTTCACACTTTTTAGGCATTCACCTTGTGGAAACAACACAAAATAAAATAATTTGAGAGGAAGTCTGGAGCTGGATGGCTACACAGTCACAAGATAATGGCAGCAGTTTCATAATATGATACATTACTAGATGAAAATAAACTTCCATATTCAGCATATAACATTCTACATGTTGCATTTTATGTCCAGCAGAAAATTTGCAAGAAAAATGCTGATATACTTTGAATTTTGAAAAATTATCTTCTTGAGCAGCCAATATGATACACAAAGGCTCTTTCCAAGAGCATCATGAATTCTAATATCCTTTAGAGAATAACAATTAATTTGTCAGATAATGTATGTCACAAGTAAGCGATGTTCTGTTAACTGAAGTAGTAGATTGTAAAGCAATCAGCTACACTTGATTTAAAATAAAAATGGTCTTAAAAGAACACTAAAGTATCAAGATGATAAAATGTCATAACAACTTTGGTTTGACCTACTTGGACACATGCACTATAAAAGTCCTGTTCTACAGTGCATGGAAGTTCCTCACAAAGTAAAGCTTTTGCTAGTCTCACTTTGGTAAAGAGAAGTAAAAGAGAACATCTATTTTTTCTGTCTCTTCTGCTTCTTCATCCACCATCTATCTCAAACTTTAAATGGCAGAGAGGAGTACGACATAAATTGGGCACACAAATTAGCCAAACAAAGGTTGCACAACACACTGTGTGCACAAAATTAATGGCAGCCACTGCTCTTTCAGTCTTTCAAAATAATCTCAATGGAGGTGTTAGAACTTTACAAAACATTGATTTTTGAGAAGAGGACTTAACATTTGCACCTATACTTCTTAACCTTTCATTCATTATTTTTCTTTTGAATTTAAGTAAAAATATAAAATCTGCTTAGAACGGAGGATAAATGCACAAATTTTCATTTCAGATTGTTGACATTGGCAAAGCTATAGAAAATTGTAATGAAAAGAACTATGCAATGTTAACTTTGAATACTGATTCCACCTAAAATACATCAATTTCATTATTATTTACTCTGCTCCATAATGGGGAAATACATAGAACTTAAGACTTTTACATTTGTGAAATGTTATAATCTATTATCAATTATTAATTATTCATGTAATTCATTTAAAACACTGTAAAAATTCCTCCCAGAAAAACTGAAGCAAATTCAATTCCACTGATCAATTTAACCCAGTATGCTTCCTATTCCTTCTGCAACAATCTTTTTGAAAATGCAGACTTGGAGGATGGAAAGAATGAAGAAGAATGAAGAAAGACCAAAAGGCCTGACACTAAGAATTCTTCCTTTCCCTCCTCTGGCTCATTTAAGGACTTTCCCTTGTTCTTAGGAGTGCATTCCCCAGGAATGAAATAAGATCGTTCCTCATTTTGCTTACGAAAGTGCAGAGGGAATGACCAAGCCAAGGTCTGTTCCCCTTCTGTTCTGTCTTGCAGAGGAAATCTTAATTCTTGGGGGAGTCACCTGCTCCCAGAGACATGTAGCAGTACCATAAATATTTCAAATACTGCCTGTACGCTGGGAAGCTCCAGGAGGTATTGTGGTCTCACTGGAGCAAGATGCCTCCCTTGGGAAGTCATGAGGTTATGTAAAGCCCAGCTGTGCTTACGGGCATAACCAAGCTTTCCGTTGCCTATTAAAACTCACATTACTTCTTACTCCTTTTAAACCTACATTTGTGGTTTCTTATTAACTGTTCCTTTAGCATATTATCAAAGTCTGATGATACAAAGTCCAGCACATGCATTCCTTTATTTTTAGTCCAGTTTCCCCAGGAACGTGGCTTGCAACTATAGCGTTTCTAAGTTTTTGTCTCACCTATCTGTCAGCCCCTAGTAAAACTGTTAGCTACTTTTACCCGAATTCAACAAAGAGCTGCAAGATTCATCTGTATTCATTTTCTAGAAATCTCATGAAAATAAGTGGCCAGGGCGGTGAGGGGCACACAGACATTGCTCTCCTGGCAGGAAAAGCTGCAGTGTGGTGCAACCATGGTTAGGCATAAGAGAATCCACATGGAAATTCACCCTCAGATACAAATCATTGAAAATTAGGCTTCATTAATTCCACTGCTCGTGGAACTACTTGTTTTAGGTAATATAGCTACATTGGAAATCCAGATGGTAGTAATATCTTTGCTAATTTCTAAAGCATTAACACTTCTGTACACTAATGTATATAAACAGCAAGACATTATCAATCGCCTGATCCAGCTCCCATCGACATCAAAGGAATCTTTCCATCGGGTTAAGTGGGAGTTGGACTAGGCCCATGCATAGTATTGTTCATCATAAACATTTATAATAGCAACATTAAAATGCAATTTATTCTGTAAAAGACTCAAAAGCAGAAACAAAGGAAACATTTTAATCCAGTTTTAAATGCATGATAGATTTCATCTATACAAACAGCAGTACAAAAGGAAAACATAAATTCATATTCATAAAGGAATAAATGAGTGTACCATAAGTGCAAGTAATGTTCACTTCCTTCTCTACTCCTGCAATTTTATTGTATTTTGGAAATGAAACTTTCCATTTTGCTAGTTCTTGTTCAGTCGCACTTTGCTTATAGCGGTGGTTTTCACTGAAGTACATGATGGCCAAAATCATTCTGCTGGATGGAAAATTAATGTGTATGAGGTATGGAATTCCATGACTCCTTTTTTAAAATATCTGTATAAATTAACATGAAAATTTTCAGAAGACTTGGCTTCCATGGATTCATTGAAGTTCTACGGAGGCTTTGGTAAATGCCTCCATTGAGGAAATATTTCACATCCTTCAGTAGCCTGCTGTTCCACCCACGAGAGCATTCATATGCTTTTAAACCTATGTTAAAGCTCAGCTAAGCAACCATTAACTCTCCAGATTAGTCCTGTACAGGAAAATCCTGCATGGGGAAATGGAAATTCCATGGCAAGCTCCTAGCAGAGTTTCCGCTGTATTGTCCTTGTAGGTAGAAAAGAGGGGTTGTGTTCCCACAGAGTAGGTAGAGGGCTCAGTCCAAGGGACTCTCACAGGATTCATCAGGGTCTAGGAGCAATTACACATAAAACTTCTGTGTCTTCAGATTGCATTTTGGATTCTTATGTGCCAAAGAACTGCACTATCAAGTTCTCACTTTAGTTGCTACTGCACAGAAGCAAAATTCATAAGGTCATTGAAACGTATGTAGTTCAAATGTGCTCAGGGCAAAGCTAATGTCAGTTAAGAACTACTGCTGGTATGTCTAGGTTTCTGGTTTTACCTCTCTTCACAGCAAATTCTTGGTCCTATGAAAAAGCATCCAAAATAGGAGGAAAGTTCCTGAAAAGGAAACACTGTTTCCAGCTATAAAAAAATTAGTCTTAGGGTTATATTTTTGTTGCTGGAAGGTATTTGTACTTCTTAAGCCTACATTAAGCTTCTCATCATTGTATCAATACATATGTGTGCTCACCAAATACTTTTTAAATGGAAAAGGGAAAGAGGTTTAAATATATAGTTATAGGAATAGTTTCCAGTCCAGGAATGTGCCCTGACTGGATCCTAAGTGAATAACAGGGCAAGTGTGAAATTAACCCTCCTCTCCTGTATTCCTGCTCTTCTTGCTTCCATGAAAAGAAAGCACACACATAGGCCAGACCATAACATACTCAATCAAGTCCCCTGAACTGGGTAATCATGGATACCTGTAGCACCCAAGTAAATCTTGATAGAACCTAACTGCCTTAGACGACTAGATCCTGACTTCAAATCTATACAAGCATATGGGATTTTACACAAAGGACATTAATCGTGTATATACATTTGAAAATCTAAACTGTCTTGTTTAAATCACATGGGATTTAGGGTCTTCAATAGGATTTCTGAATACAGAACTTAAGCACCTTAATTAGCCAGGGCACTCTGGACATTTTAATACATGTTTTCTCTGCTAGCATACTTTTTTCAGTCTCTTATTGAATGAATTTATGATTCACTTGCCTGTGATACAACTGCAGTCTATGAATTCTCAGAAGACACAAACCTTAAGACCCAAATATATTTCCATTAATGACAATATGAATTTTGGTGTTAATTAAATGGGAGTAAGAACAAGGTATATTGTCAGTTAAATGATCACTCTACAGTAAAAAAGCATACCTGAACTGACAGTTGCAATTTTGTTTCTTCTGCAGAGATGGATCATTGATAAGAAATCTTTTCTTTCTAAAAGCTAGAAATGCTATCGCTGATTTTAAACATTTAGTCTGTTCAAGTTTCTTTGATTTTTAATTAGTAGTTATCTACTCTAACAGATCTTTTTCTTCAGAAACTTAAATTATAAACCAAAGGTTTGTAAACTGTCAGGCACTGACTGACATTGCTTCCCGCTTGCTTCCTGCTTGGATATTTCCTTTTTGACACTCCTTGTGCTAAAATTAGTAGTTTCTTACCCATTTTTCTCCTGTATAGGCCAATTGGTTATATAAAGTATTTTTGAGTGTTGATTTCTCCAGTAATGTCTTCGAAATCTTTTCAAGGTCACAACATATAGTATTTAACTTCATTATCCTTGAAATGAAATATTAAAATATTTTCTATATACTGCTCTAGATTACTATAGGAAACAGGCAGGAAGGCAGGCAGGAAGGCAGGAAGGCAGGCAGGCAGGCAGGCAGGCAGGCAGGCAGGCAGGCAGGCAGGCAGGAAGGAAGGAAGGAAGGAAGGAAAACATATTTCTTCTTCCACTTATTTCTTAAAATAAAAAGAAACCTGATTTATTTATTTTTTTAAACATTATCCAGACAAGCTCAGCTTGCTGCATGGCACGTGTAAAATGATATAAAAAAATGAAGGTGAGGTATTTTGCTTAAAATGCAAGTATTTGAGAAATCTATTCTAAGAGAAACACATTCCAAGAGAAACACATCAATTGATTGCTAATTTTGCTTGAGACTCAATTAGTTGGGGACAAAAGACTTCAGGGTGCGGGTGGTTAAAAAGTTACGGCAGTAGTATTTAATTTAAGATATTTATCAGCAGACTCCTATTTTACTTTTCTTGTCTGGCAGTAACTTTGAGAAAACTTGATTCTGTAAGGAAAGTCCTGCCAAAAACTAAGGAAGACAGCATGCCACTCAGTCTTAGGAAACAGACAGTTGCTTTAGAGTTTGGTTTATTCAAAGTGTATCAGAAAAAGAGAAAACTTCTGTAGAGGAAACCTGACCTGCCATAAGAGAAGACAGTAAAGAAACTGTCAGATTATTACCAAAACAGCAAGAAATCAGGCTGCATTAAATTAGTTAGCCATGTCTATGAGTAACTTGCAACAGATTTATCTGCAGCCAATTTATCAAGAAAGATTATCAGGATGATCTTGGTGACAAGAAATAAAAATATTCAAATAGCCTTATTGTCTGTGTAATTGGTTTGACAGATGAACTAAAAAAACCCAACCCAAAAAACAACAAGAAACCAAAACCCAAAACAAGCAAACAAACAAACAATAAAAAAGAACAAACAGAAAATAAAACCACAAACACCCCTCAGAGTCTTTGCTTCCCAAGCAAGGTTCTTTGTGTAATGTAGCAGAAATTAGTGTCACCCTTCAAAGTAAAACTCTTTCATATTGTGTTGAATAATTCATTTTCTGTTTTCTGATTGAATTTCATAACAGTTGGTTGATTTGTCAAGAATCCATGTGATCATGTAGTGTACATTCAGATACATGTAAAGATGTTCAGCTTTCTCATCTGTATTTCTGGGAGTATGAAAATTGCCTCCTTATCCTTTAGATTTCCAGCTGCAATTTGCTGATGTAGGTGAATGGTCACTGAGGCAAAATATTATCATTGCTGCCATACCTCCCATTTCTTAAAAGAATTGTTGCATTTGCTGCTGTTTGCTATTGTATAAAATAAAACCACTTAAACTAAAAATGTCATCTGTTGAGCACATATGCTTTTATTTCTAAGAGTCTGGATGATTTAAGTATATTATCTATTACAAAATGTGCTTTCTATAAAAAGCAATATTTGAACAAATTATTTCAATTAATACAAAATTTTAATGCACATCATAAAATCTCTATTATTCCCTGACAGAATATGCTGTTGTTCACTGATGTAATATGGGTAATTTCATGTAAAAAGAGGATTTAGTCTATTAACTACCACTTTCACCAACTGGCAACATTCATTCTCTGCCTTTTTGTGTGTTACGGATTTGGTGGCAGAGGACGCTGCATCTTCAGTCTCAGTTCTCAGTTAGTGTACTTTCATCCTTTACTACTATTTCCTTTGTCTTTTACCTCTGTTTCTCTACCAGAGTTACAATTTTTTTTTAATGAAAGCACAGTAAAATCCTTGTACTTTACAAAGACTGAATTTAGAGTCTGGCCTAGGTTTCCATGTCTGGATAGAAAGTGCAGCGTCAAAAAAAGTTCACTTAAATGCTTTTCTCATTGCTTTCTGAGGCTAACAAAACTTGTGATCTGTCAAAACTGAAAAGAAAATTAGTTTGCAAGATATGAAGGTGTAGGAGGAACTCTGCTGCCCCACAGAATTTATGTTCTGGCTGTAAGTTGAAGTGCCTGGGACAGCCATAGCTGGTATGGTAATGCACAAAGACAGTGCTCCAGATAATTTCGAAAATCTTTTGGGGAACTATTATATAAATAGCAGAGTTAACTCAAGAAAGAAGTGAGCCCTCTTAAATATCCAAAATACAGAAATATTTTGCAGAAGGTTTTTTTCAATTTCAGAGGAATGTGTGAACAGAGATAACTACAACTCTATGAAACCTGTAGCAATTGAGAAAAAGGAAGAGAAAGGCAAAAAGGAAAAGGAGAAGGGGAGCAATTCAAGCCAGGATGCTAAAGATGGTTGAAGAGGCTGCAGAAGTGTCTTAGGGCTGCAAAGGCAGCTTACAGATAACTCCCTTAAATGCCCAAGTTTCCATTGCTTTGCACAGCATACTTCCCTGCATCTTAGAGGGATTTTGCCTGTATTTAGTAAGACTTCCCTTAGGCCACAGGGGAGTTCCACCTTATTAAAGAATTTGTAGGTGTTTTCCCCGAAAGGACCCAGTACCTGACAGATGAGACTAGGGACCAGTGATACCTTGAAGTGTGAAGGTAGCTGTATTACCCAAACAGTATAAAATTATTAAGTACCAACTTTCCTGTCACATCTTTCCCATATGATGCAATGATGACGAGTCCTCCTCTTTCCCCCCACCACTCCCTTCCTTCTACAACCCTGGCTCTAATTGTTTTTAAAGCAACATGGAGTTAAAACTAACATGTAATTGTGACAGAAAATAGCCATTCTTGAAGTTCACCATTTGTTAGTGACCCATAGAAATCATGTTCTTTTTCTTATTTTAGGTCAAGATTATTTTCATTTGTATTTGCTGATTTTTCAGGCTTTGTATTTGGAATATTTCTACAGTATAGTTTTTACCCTCACAAATCCTGAAGAAAAACCTGCATATATAGGCAGATTTACAAACAGCAGTTTGACTAACATGAATATTGGCCACTTTGATGAGATCTTTAAAGATACTGGTGATTTTGGTGTTCTAACAATAGTAGTAAAGAGAAAGGAAGTGTTCTACACATGGGGCAGCTGTGAAAGAAGCAGATAAATACATTAGATGTATTTTCATTTCATTTTATTCATTTAGAATGAAGTCCTAGGACTACCAAAGAAACCTTTCTCTACCACCCTTCACCGAATACTATATGGACAATTTCTGATTTCCTTTAGATTTCACGCAGTGGTAAAGGTCATCAACAAGGCCAGCACATGGTAGAACTTGAGATCTCACCTGACTTATCTGAAATACATGCCACAACAAGCAATGGTGGTCATCTGAACTGTCTCCAAATTGTCAACAAAGCTCATTTTATAGCCCTGTTGTACTCTTGTATTGACTGAATTCAGTGAAAACTGTGAACTATAAAATATGGAAAGTGGTTCAGAAAACAGGCACAAATTAAATAGTATTTTGAAGTGAATGAGAGAAGGTTTGCAAAAGACAGGACACCCAATTGCTCTGATTTGAACACCAAAAGACAATTTCAGATAATGTCATTGCAATTTAATCAAATATTTCTGTATCAGATATGAAGTGCTTTGCAATGAGGTACCACGTAGTGAAAAATTAGCCCTGACTGCTCTGAATGCACTTAAATACAATGCCTAAGAAGAATCTGAGATCAAGTCAACATAATTCCCCAGTGAATACTGTCCCCAGCAGATGGTTTAAATAGACACACTTTGGCATTTAAAGGAATATAATTTAAAGGACAACTGTCAGGTTTGACCTTTTATACATGTCATGACCATTAAACAGATTAGAATATTGATGTATGAGGAAAAGAAAAAAATATAAAAATTAACCTTTCATCGTTTTTAATATAAGAAACAATATTAATAACTAATGTCTAGTTCACATCTGAGAATTACAAATATCCTGGTAATATTCTAAATGTTGACTCTTCCTGGGTAAGCAGTCTTGTGTCCTATTTATTCTACATATGCTATCAATATTGTCATGGTTACAGTCCAACTAAATTATTAATATATATGTACAAAAATTCTGAGATCAGTTAGATTTAGAATTAAAATAAGCAGTAAAGCCTTGCACATTGCTTCTATGCCTACAAAAAGCCAAGTTTATTGCATCAAAGTTCAAAAGAAAGACAAAATCAGAATTAAAGATACATGTTGATTACAGATACATGTGTTTCACATAATAAATTATTAGATAGAACTTTATGAAGTTAAATAGAGCATTTTTATCAGCTTCAGTAGGTGTTCAGTCCTCTAGTTATGTGCATAAAGTTCTTGTAGTGAAAAGTTAGCTTCAGTGGGTTTTAGGAGCAAGCCAAATGCAGATTTTTCTATTAAAAATATGTTCATCAGACAGCCGTTAAACCAACACTCTTTTTTGTCACTCTTAAACTTTAAATCTCACTTATTAAAAACTGCATTTAAATAGCAAAAAGACGAAGCATGGAATATAAACTAAGATGTGTATTTGAATTATTCATGGTGATCTGGAAAATTTAATTGATACAGAGAGAATAATAAATGTCCAAGGAGTATTCCTTCTGATAATTTTAACTTTTCTTTGCCTATTTTTTAAAAAGAAAATAAACATCTAAATTGCTTGGAGTCCTCTTCTGTATGAACATAGTTTCTCTTTATTATATGTTTCTCTAAGCAGCCAGACTGAACCCAGAGATACCAATGACAAATCTGCCCTCGCTTATCCATTAATATAACAAAAAAAACCCCAAAAAAACCACAACTTTCCTAGTACCCTACAAACTCAGAGATATAATTTCCTACACTAAAAAGAAAAATACCAGCTTCCACTACTTCTAGCTGCTATCTAAAATTCCCATGTATACATCATTCACTTCTATGACAAAGACGAAATCTCCAATATAGAAGAGCTGCTCAGTGCCATCTCCTGCTGTTTAGATGGAGTTAGGAAAGGTCTCCTGATATGTGTGCTAATGATAACCATTAAGTAGATATATAACTCACTGGGGAAATTTCTATCAAATCAAAGAGTTTTATGATAACTCCTCTACAAAGAGAAAGATAGTATCCCAACCATCTCTGTCACATGTGGAGGGCATTTCAAATCAGTATCTGAAAGATAAGTCTAAACACACTGCAGATTTTATGATTGCTTAGTCCACATTAGAAGAATATAGTTTAAAACTGATAGCCCATCAGTCAGGGGTGCTTACTCATCATCATCAAACCATAGGAACATTCACCAGATGAACTTTCATTTATTTGTCACTCATTTACCTTTCCCACTGAATACTCTGCATATGCATCTACCACTGCATTCATCCCACCGATGTTGAGTTTGTGGCAGTCCTGGCCTGAAGAGGCTGACTCTTTAGCAGAACTTACACAGATTCAGGCTTTTAGTTCTGGAGGACACTGGCCAAAATAGCAGCTGGAACAGCTTCAACTTAAAAAAACAAACCAGTGGAATTAAGGGAAACATCTTTGCCAACTTATGGAAGGCAAATGAGTTGATCAGCTGCTACTGTACTACATCATTATCAAAGTTTCATAAATCAAAATGGAAATTAAAGTTGTGGTTTATATTCCCTTTTAGTTTCTGTGATGAAGGGAAATAATAAGCTTTATGAAGTACTACAGCTCATTTTTAATAGCACTATAGATAGTATGAAGGCAGAAAGGAATGTGTAAGACTTTTTTCTCTTAATTTCTTATTTTTATCTCTTTAACTTTTCCAGATGAGATTCTTCCTGCTTCAAGCCCAACTGTGAGTAATTACAGCTTTAACTGTAGCTTTCATTGTAGGGCTATGAAGACCTTCCTTTCTTACAACAAATATAAAAGATCAAAGATATTATGGAATAATTTATAACACAGATATGAATGGTGATTTATACTAACCCTTTCCTCTTACTGTAACCACACTACAACATTACAACAGACATAAGGGATTTGCAAATGGTATCCAAGCTGTGCGTATTTCTCACCAAGCTGATAAAAAGCTGAAGAGTTAGACTGGCTATTTACTATCAATCAAGAGAAATAATGAAGTTCAAACAATTTATAGAAAAACTGGTTTACCTTGGGAAAATATCTCTGCTTTACTCTCATAAGCAACATTAGCTTCCTAGGATGGATGGATTAACTAGCAAAATCTGATCTCCTCAGCATACTTGGTAGATATCAGAAGGCAAACTTCTTAATTTGGCTTATGTGAAGTTGTACTAATCAGAACCGTCTTTGATTTTGTCCTAAACATTTTTGCTAACCCAGCAAAATTAGACATATTGCAAAAACAGAGACAGGTCTGGCAATGACTGCAAGCAGAAGAGCTATGTTTGCAGGATGCTGCCACTCTGGCATACCCCACATCTGCCTGGATCCCCACCCTCTGCAGACACCAGCCAACTCTCTTCCCCATCACATTTTCATGGTGAGATCCCAAAGGCTACCTTGAATTCATCTTGTACTGCCTTTGGGCTTGGGTGTAGAGTTGGGACTTGGGGCGCTTTTTTTTTTCCTACCCTTTTTCAGGTTACTCTTGAGAAACATGAGTTAACTAGGCCAATTCATATGAATGTACCTTATGAAGTGAAATTTCTCTAACACAGAAGATATATTTCACAGATGTATTGTAGGTATAATCCTCCTAGAAAAAAAGAAATGGGAGATCTTCATTGTCATTAATGTTACTAAAAAATCTTTTTTCAGTGGTCTCTGAATAAGGTTGCCATTTACTCATAATTAAACAACCTTTGAGCACTTGATTCAGATGCAAAACTGACGACAAGCCATTTTGCCTGTATTCAAATAATTTATTTGAAGTTTGAAGCTCATAAAAAATTTTGATGAGTTTGAACTGAAACAAGGCTAGAGCCTGGCTTACCTTGATCATCAGCTGCCCACCAGTTTAGTTTTCACCCACCAACTTCAGCCTCTCATGCTTTTCCTTCAAGAGTTCAAAACCATGCTCAGAATAGGAAGTACTTTGCTTAGAACTCTATGAACTTCTCTTGGACATACTAAGCAAGGGAATTAGCTATGACAAATTTTAGATCAAGTCCTGCATATCCCTCACCCTATCTGATTAATTGATTTTATAGTGCAGTTATTGATACACAGAAGATTGCAGTGAAATAAACACAGTATTTTCAGTTTTATATTTTAACATTTAAAATCTTATCAGTATGCAGCACTATGAAGAGGATTGTAGATGCAGATCTAATCCACCTACTTTTTTGGTGGCCAGATTTTCTGTAATAAAAATGCATATAAACCCTAGAATGACATACCAGTTTAAAAGACTTCTATTTTTCTTTCGTAAACTGACAGTAAATTGTCTTTCCTTGCTAACTGTGCTTATTTGTTAAAAATATTTTCTCCATGCTTTTAAAGAAGCTAAAGCCAATGTGACCTTGAGTGTGATCAATTTAAATACAAAACTGCATTTCTAGATACAGCAGTTATTTCTCCTGATATGCTCCTGGTAGATACCCTTAAATAGATATTGACTCCCTCGTTCTTTAACTTTTCAATTTTTAAGATATATAATATAAAATGTTCAGATCAGAAAAAGTCCTTAGGTTGAATGTACAATGATTTCAAACATGATTTAAGTGCAATGTGAAGAACTGCACCTGTAAATGGCCAGTCTTATTAATTTATCGCTTATTTATTTATAATTTTTATTAATGTATAGTTTCTAAATTTGTGAAAAAACATGCACAAGTAAATTAGTCATGCAATTGCATTTTAAAATTGCTTATGCAGTTGCTCTGAGGCCATTAAAAAAGCAGGTCCTTTTACTTCTGTGTTCCATATGAGTAATCAAAGATGTATTAGGAAAAAGCTACAAGCAATTCTGCCTGTCAATTATTCCGGACTTAAATTTTGAACCGCTGAGCTGTCCCAGGCTAGGGATTCAGCTGAGAGGAAAAGGTTATAGGGCTTTAAAAAACAAGAGACTACCTGATGGGATATATATTTATTAGGAACTGGTTCAAAACAATTCTTAAGAAGATTGTTTCTATTCAAATGAATTCTCATATTCTCTTTCCCAGTTTCCCACCATTTTCATTTATGGGTTTTAAAACATTTTGCAGCTAGTAGTGTGTTAAGTCCATGATGTATCTGTGAAGAAGAGAAAAATTATTCTTGTGTGGTTTAGACTGATTCAGCACTGCCTGTATTAGTGGCAGGTTTCATCTTGATCCTTTTTTTCTGGGAGTAGAGATTGCTCATGTGTATAACCTGTTTACGAAAGAGTTTATGTCAAGAGACTGCTGCAAAGGAGGCACAAATGATACTAACAGACTAAAGAATAAAAAAAAAAGGAATTTTATATGCAACAAAGACACAATGAGGCACAGAAAAGAAGCAAAACATTTGCATAGGAAAAAAAAATACAACTTTGCTATTAAAATTACCAATGTTCCCAAAATTGAGAGATACATAAGGAGTTACCAGTATGTATCAGCAGACAAGAAACCATCTTTTTAATTGAAATGAAGATATTTTGATATTTTACTTCGTGTTGGCAGGAGATGTTTTTAGTAGTATAAATGTTATCTTCACCTATGTCATAAAATGAAGTCTGTATTTCAGTTGTCATTATTGTGAATATCAGACTAGTCTGGAGATTTATGCCAAATACCTACATGGGGAGATTTACTAGTAGGAGGGGGAGTACAGGACTGAGACATTAGTGAAGAGGGTTGTAGCTTTCTCATAGAACTGTGTGGTTTTGCAAAAGCTCCACATTACGTGATGACCAAGAAAGCTATACAGCTCCATTTGATTACTGCTGCAACATCATCCAGCCTAGATGTGGCTTCGATACAACACTAATATTACAAGAAAACAAGCCCAGGAAATTTCAGCTGCTACAGCCTGTTTATCAGAATGCTTTTCTTCCTCCCACAGTTGTAGTTAGCAATATTTACTAACCTGTTTCTAGGGGAAATTAAGAGCTGGATTTTACTTCAGTAGCTGAATCTACTTACTCCTAAGCTATTTGGATCAGTAGACCCCTTAATAAATCAAAAGGCATCAAGAAGCAGGGGTAAATGAATTTCCTTTTAAGGATCCTTCACTGCTTCTTGCTGAGGAAAGTAAGAATATTCACTTTCCCTGTAAAGTTGTCAGTTATCAGATTTGTTGATTTCCAGTGAGTATGTCATTGTCCCTATGGATTCTTCTCAAGTTTGGGGCAAGAGCATTTCCTACCTTTCCTGTTGAACCTATGCCACTGTGAAATGAAGTATTTGGATTCCTGGGGCCAGAAAAGGGAAACAAATATATGCACAAGCAGTTTGTGACTTGTACCTAAAGGGCAAGACATAAGCAGACAAGAACCCTAAATTTTGGTCCTTGTTCCATAGATATTTCCATACTTTGCTCCCTTACATGCAGCTATCACTGCATAAACAGTGTATGAAGCAGGGTACTAATCCTGTCCACAGCTGAAGCCTCTCTCATTTGGCAGTCAGCTTTAAAGTTTGCTCTCTTTTTCTCAGGGCCCTACAACATTCTTATCTAAGCTGTCCATAGCTTTCCTCTTCATCTGTTTTTGTACTGCTTCTAGTGCTTCTTTGTTCATTCCCACACAGGCAAACAGGCACAGTAGGTCCAATGAATTCTTTGTGCATTGAGTATACTGCACATCAGTACAGTACATGACTGGTAGGTCTGGCATGTCTGGGAAATATTGAACCGCTTGTGCATGCAATCCAACATGTCTGGGATTTCCATGCTGGCTATGTTCACAAGTCCTGGAAAAATACCTACATATTTTTCATAGACCAGTTAATTTTTCCACATGAAGGGATTAATACACCATGATAAGTTCACTTCTCATCTTTTGATAAACTAAGCTTACTGGATTCAAGTCTCTCTGATCGTGTATTGTATTGTGCAGCATCCTCTCTAGCACTGGAATCACAAAAGCGATTCCTCTCTGCCCAATCTCGCATTTGTGAACAGTGTTTTAAAAATACAGCCGCAGGAACTGTATGCCTCATTCAAACAGCAATCTCAGCGACGCTATACATAGAAGGTAAAACCCCTTCATGTGCCTCGTCAGTAAAAGTCATGACCAAAAGGCAGTGTTTCCAGTTCATAGGAAACCGTATGTTTTTACAAACTGCTCTCATCCAAATCACAGTGGGTTTTTTGGTGGAAACTTCTGGTGAATCAAAAGTACTCTGACCCCTGCAGGTGCTTCGGCAAACTGACACAAGAGGGCTGAAGCTAAGGGAAGAACCTGCAATTTTGAGGAAACAACCTGCATTTTTGAAGAAATAAGTACAAAACCTCTTTCTTGGTGTGTTACTACACCCAGGAGTATTGTCCATTTGCCATAACATTCAGAGTTTGAGTGCTTGTCTAATATGACCTTCAGGGTCCTTTCCTGATTTGCTGCTTTCCAGAGTACAGGAACACAGTGTTTATGGTTGTCCTCAAACATATGCATTGGGCTTGTTTACACCAAAACATGGTGCCTTTAATGAGATCAGCTTTACAAATCTACTAAAAAACATAGCACAGCATCAGTTCAAGTACTGAAGCTCAGTAGATGACTGCTTCTCATTGTCCATTCATTGTTCAGGTACATTGGCTGAACGTCCCTAATCCCTGTAATGTATGCTGTATTGATAGTGTTTTATCATAACAATGATGTTTCACTGAAAAATAGGCCAATGCTTTGCAAACTATTGGGGCTAATTAAAACATTTGTAGCTTTTGAAAAATAATCTCCTACAATTTAGTTAAAGTTCTGAATGGATCAGGTCAGCTGATCTCCTATGATATAAACATCATTATTTTTAACAACAGACAAATATGGGAAATGCTTTCTTTTAGACAAATATAGAAATGCTTTATTTTTCAGTATCATGTTACACAGCTGTACTTTTTCTATTATTAATTGGACCTACGCTAGTAATAGGGAACCTTTACCACCCGTAGGTTTTTAGGATGTAGTGACAGTGAATTAAAGTACTTCTTAAAACACACCAAAAAGGTATGCTATTGCTGACAAAACTTTACATTTTAGTTTCTGTCACTGGTAGCAAGTTGTCCTTGCCCTTGGCAATGGGGAATTTTGCCCTTACACAGCAGGTCCTCCATTGACATGAGAACTGGTTCTTTCTACTAAAGCGGACGAGTGTGTGGGACTGGAGAAACTGTAGAAGCCATACCTTGGCACTGTCCGTAATAACCTATATTAAGTTTCCAGAAGCTCTCTCCTACAATTTCCCCACATCGCTTGGCACCAGTATGAGCAACCAAAGACTTTCCAGGCACAACACCCTGCAGCTGACACAACCCCACCTGCCGCGTAAATTACTTCATTCCCTCAATCGCCACTGCTTCAGGCATTTCTGCCGCTGGAATAGGCTGTTCCCAGACCCGCCTTCGCACCCTGGGCAGGGCGTGACATGGCAGCAGCCGATCCTACTCTTGGGTTAGACCGAAGGGCCGTCCTTGTGAGGACAACGACCTCCCGTTTCCTTGCTGTCTCTTCCGCACGGGCGCTGCCGCCTGCGGTTACCGAGCGCAGACAAGTCAGCGGCTTGCCTTTCGGCAACACCGTTCATTCGTTTTCCCTCCGGTCGCTCCTTCGTCCTGGTTCGGGGCAGGCGGCTCCCTTCAGCCGCACTCCGCCGGAGCGCTGCCGCCTGCCGGCGCTCCGGGGGCTCGGTCGGGCAGCACCCGGCTCCGGCCCCGCCGCCGGGCCCAGCGCGGCAGCGCCGCCGCAACCCAACCTCCTGCCGCGGCCGTCGCCTAGCCCGTGCCGCGGTTCTGGGCCGCGCTCGGCCCGTGCTGCACCAGAGCACCGGGCGCCGTCAGGGCCGCGGATACTAGCCGCGCGTCGCTCCGGAGGCACGCCGGCCGGCTCTAGGCAGCGACAGCAGCCGCGTAGTAGCAGCGAGACCAGCCGGTAGTCGCGGGCGCCTCTTGTCCGTGCGCCAGCGAAGAACATTGACTGGCCCAGGGGCGGGTTGGGGTGCGAGGTCCACGGGGCCAGCCGCGGCACCTCCGCTTGTTTACGAGCGGGCGGAGGGGCAGCCCGGGAAAGCGCTCCGCTGCCGCGGCTAGAGCGGGACAGCTGCCGTAAGGGGCAGCAGCGCTGCCCCCTTGCCCTCTCCCTCCGCCCCATAGAGGGGGTCAGTTACGGCTCCGCACGCGCGGAGCACCTGGGCGCGATCGGGGTCCTGGCCACGGGGACGGGCCAGGGCGGGCAGCGGGCGGCTTTCCCCCTCCGTGGCGCAGGGGCTGAGAGGGCGTTGAGCCGCTCCTCGTCCCGGATCCCCGCGCCCCTCGGGGGGGCAGGCAGAGGAAGAGGAGGAGGCTCTTGCCGCCGCGGCCGAGGACGCGAGGCCCCCTTTCGCGACTCCGTCCGTGGTCGCCTGCTGTGGCTAAGCCCTTCGTGAGGCCCTCTCCCTCCCCACCCCCGGTATCCCCCGGAGGCAGCAGTGTCCCCCAGGCTGCCGCCGGCCCGTCCCCGCGGTCCGACGGCGCCGCCGCTTCGCTCCGCGCATCGGAGCCCCGGGCGCGGGGGAGGGGCGAGGGGAGGCGGCGGCCGCTGTGGGGCCCAGGCTGCTCCTCGCCTCCGCTGCGTCGCTCCCCAGCCCCAGGATCGGGGGCTGCGGGGGGGAAGGAGGGCAGGGGAGGGGGGGGGGCGGGCAGGAGGGAGAGTGGGCGGGGCCAGCCTGAGAGGCATCCAATGAGGAGGCGCGGTCAAGCAGCTGGGGCGGGGTGTAGGCAATCACCGCCCAATGGGGGAAGGGCAGAGGGCGCACTCGGAGCGGGGCGCGTCGCAGGCAGGAGGCGAGTCGGGACTCCGGCAGCGAGCGGGGCAGAGCCAGCTGCCGCCTCACCCCGGGGCTCGCTCGCAGACGCTCGCGCGCGGGGTGCCGCGCCGCCGGCGTGGACGGTGCCGCGGGACCAGGAACTGGCAGGCGAGGGACGAAGGGACTGAGGGACCCCGCTTCCCAGAGAGGGCAGCGGGCGGAGCCGCCGCCGCCGCCCGGAGAAGTTTGGCTGAAGCGGCCGCCGCTGCGAGAGGAAACTTTCCTCGGGGGGCCGTAGGCGGGGGCGGCGGGAAGGAGCGGCGTCTCGTTTGGGTCCGCCGCCCGGTGAGGGGGCTTCCGTGAGGCTCCCTCTGGCCCAGGCCGGGCTGCGACGGCCGGGATGTACCTGGCAGCGGTCTCGGTGGGGAGGAGACGCCCGGGCGGAGACGGCGGCTGGCACCTGGCGGCGGCGGGGTGGCTGTTGCTGCTGGCCCTGCTGCTGGGCGAGTCGGGGACGCGGGCTCTCGTCTGCTTACCCTGCGACGAATCCAAATGCGAAGAACCCAAGAGTTGCCCCGGTAGCATCGTGCTGGGCATCTGCGGTTGCTGTTTCATGTGCGCTCGGCAACGTAACGAGAGCTGCGGGGGAGTCTATGGGCTGCACGGAGCTTGCGACCGGGGGTTGCGCTGTGTCATCCGACCGCCGCTCAACGGAGACTCCATCACCGAGTACGAAGTGGGCGTCTGCGAAGGTGAGAGGCGGCAGGACTCCATCCATCCGTGCGTCCCTCTCCCGGGGTGAGGGGGCCCCACTGGGCAGAGGGGATGGAAGGTGGGCTCACCGGCGCTTACGGCCCTCCTTCTCCCCCCTCCGCCCGCTTGTCCCATCTGCGAGCGTGTCTTTTCACCCTCCCTGCCTACACCCCCCCCCCCCCCCCCCCCCCCCCCCCCCCCCCCTCCCCCTGCCCCCCTTCTTATCTCACCCTCCCC
>WTSP01001492.1:65443-80884 GCA_025331215.1 Actenoides lindsayi | reverse complement strand
CTGTGAGAGTGACAGAGCACTGGAACAGGCTGCCCAGAGAGGTTGTGGAGTCTCCTTCTCTGGAGACTTTCAAGACCCGCCTGGACTCGTTCCTGTGTGGCCTGCCCTAGGTGTTCCTGCGCTGGCAGGAGGGTTGGACTCAATGATCTCCAGAGGTCCCTTCCAACCCCTACCATTCTATGATTCTATGATATCTCATCTGTTTTGTACTACTTTTAGGAAGGAGGTGTCAGTTTGTCTCTATTGCCGAGAAAAGGAGGCTGCATAGTTACTGTAGCCCAGGCAACAAAATATTCTGTTGCCAAACTTAGGCTGGTAGATCTCATCCTCCCTACTACTGTGAAGATAAACCTGGGAAGCTGGAGTTTAAAGCTTTCATTGAGCATCACCAAAATCTTGGACTCTACTGACAGGAGTAGTGCAGACAGGTTCTGCTAACTACTTCAGGAAGGCATTGAGGAATGCAGGCGATGGCTCCCACAGCAAAAGTTGATGGCTCTTCACCAGAATTTCTGCTCTTATCTGAAGTGTGTAAATCTTCAAACTGCACTGATGTCCCCACTGGATAAGCCTAAGATTGAGTAAACAGGCTAGTAAAATGAACAACTTCCTTGCTCCCTATGGTAGCCTGACATGTCTGGGTTCAGGCACACTGATAAATGTTACTATATGTTATGTTATGTTATGTATATGTTACTATATGATATGTTAGCTCCGTATATAAAGTTTTGCTGTGAAGACTGTTTATTGGGATGGGAGAAATATTTCTGTCTTATTCCCTCAGTAGTAAAGACAATGGTATACTTCAGAAAAAGAGAACTTTAAAAAGGTATTTACAAGTATTGATCATACAGACAGAATCATAACACTGTTCAGGTCAGAAAGGACATCAGGAGTTCTCTAGACCAATCTCCTGTTCAAAGCAGGAGAGGTCTACAAATAACTAAAAACCTGAGGATTTAAAAGAGAAAAGCACAAAGCAAAGGGCAATTTTTAATATTTCTGAAAATAAGCCAGCATCTGGAAGCTAAGAAAGAGATCTCTCCGCGGTCAGGTAATTCAGTACCTGCCCTTTTGGGAATACTCATAAAGAAGGGTAAAGACAAATAAACAAAAAGTCCACACAATTTGTACACAGAAAATTACTTTGGAATGATTTGCAGATTTGATACACAATTGGATGCATGTTTGTTAGAAGAGAATTGTTCAATTGGTCTGAATTTTTAATGCAAATCATTGTTCCAAGGTATTTACCAAAAAATAATTTCAGCATTTTGTTTTGAAATTTTATTTTTTAAATGGCATCTATGTTTTATATGAAAATGCTAAACAACCTGGAAACAATATGAAGCATTTCACTTTGGATTCCCTGAAATATTTCAGGAAAATGGAAAATAAAAATTAATTATACTTATTTGCTTCTTTGCTGCTGCTTTCTTCCACTGAGAATATTGCTTTGACTTGATCTGGCCTGAATTTTTAACCCCTTTATTACTTTTGGTTCAAGCATGAACCAAAACTCAATAGATTATTCAATTCTAACAAGTGGCACCAGCCACAGTTGGAGAAAAGACCATGGACTAGATCAGCAATGAGATAAATTCATAAATTAGGGTCTCAATCAAAATGGTGTCAGCTCATCATCATATTTCAGACTTCTATGAACACTTGTTGACTGTGGCACTCCATTATGGGATCCAGGATTTTTAGGAGATAAGTCACTTTATCAAAATCAATGATAAAATTACTTTCTCCATAAGAATCTCCTTTTCCTTGACAGAAGGTATTGCCTGTTCACAGTGAGTAGCAATACTAAGTCAAATAAAAATCAATGTTGGTTTTCTTTTTTTCAATCAAGTATCACCAGGACACATCCCAAACTCTTACAATCGCATTTTGAAACTGAGAATCATCCATGTACTAAATAAGTTTATTAAAACAAGTCTGGTGATGTCTGCATCATCAGTTCACTTTTCAGCTCTGTGCAAGGCTACAGCAAGCTGTTTCTAAATAATTCTGTTTCTAAATTATAAATATATATGTATAAATATATATATATATACACACATACACACTTGACATTTAAGCTGCATTGCTTTGGACTAAATCAGCTGACAGGCCGCCTTAATGTTAACAGCTTTAGCATGGCACTGTTTAACTGATTCATGCCCAGTAAAAGTGGCACCAGTTAGTGGCACAAAGCATCTTCTGCCTTATGAGGTCAAATAGCTACTAAGAAGAAAAGAAATTCTGTGTTACATGAAAAGCATGTTCTGTTTTAATGCATGTGAATGTAAATTTAACATCACAGAATGAGAATTACTCTAGCTTTACCTTGGTTTGTTACTATTAATGCTATAGCAGTTCTCATCGTGATAGCACTGTGTATAGTTTCTTCAAAAAAACAAAACTACTAATGCAATACTCATCATGAGTAATAGAAAACAGCAACATCTTTCTGTCTTTCATCTTATTTACAGAAAATTAGATGGCAGAAAGTCATAACTTCTTTTGCTTACAAAACAACATAGGAATGTAAGTCACAGTTACTCTGGGTAAACACAAGTCATATACTAGATCAATCTCACCACTTTCTGAGGATGTTGTTTGTTGGTTTGTATAACTTGAATTATATGATAGACAGATTTTGGACAACAAAAGAAAAAGTAAAATTGGTTTTTTTCTAATCATTTAGGCCTGAAAAATGTTTATATTCATCTTCTAATTGCTATTTTGTCATTTTCAGTAACTGAGGGGAACAGAGAGATATAAAATTTTGATAGGAAAAGAAAATATTTCATTTCAAAACACACTTCTATTGTCTTTTTATATTTGGTTCTGAATGAATGGAAAGGGACTTCCTATCATCAAAGAAAGATTTGCTACTTCCAGACGCAAAAGGGAAACAGCATGTCCTATATATTTTAAGTACTGATAGGACTGTTCCAATATTGTTTCATTCACTGGACTTTATCCAGGATGAAGCTGTAGGTAACTAATTTTACAAATAACAACAAACTGAGTGACGCTATAATGTACTTCAGTTGGGCCTTCTTGGCTTGAAAGTAAACAGATTGTAATGTGATTATGTGGGGCCTATTTTTTCATCCAAGTAATTGATTTCCAGAGGAGCAGAAAACATATCCCATAGAAATCAAATCAGTAGGAAAATGTCTCAGCTAAAGTATATTCTACCTGCAATCAGAAAAAGAGGACAGAAGTCTTCTAAGGTAAGTGTGATTAATTTAAAAATCTGCAAGGTCTACAGCATTTTCTCATTAGTTGTTCAGTCATTAATAAAAACCATAGGTCTCTGCCAGCATCCATTCTGACTGAGCAGTCAGAAGCTTGATGACAAAGCGGTTCTATCAAACCTAGAAGCAAAAGTTCACTTTGAGATGGGAAATCCATTAATTTAAAATACTAATTGCTTCCCATTATTGTGAACAGTTACTGTGTGCTGTTGATGGAACAGAGAAAATTGCTTGGAAATTAAGTTTTCTCATAGCTCTAGGGATGACCCAATATCATTTCAGAGGACTTTTTTTTTTTTTTCTGAATTGGGACATAACACCAGGGTCCATCTGGGGATAGAGGGACTGTGCTTCACAGAGATGCTAGCCCTTCACATTCTGCTGGGTTCATGTGAATAAGAGGCCTAAGAAATGTTTCAGGGAATGTTTTAAAAGCTAGATTTATAATCTTTTAAGTTTTTGCAAGAGCTAATTTTCAGCAAGGCAAATAATTTAAAAAAGCTTTATGGTAAAGAAATAAAAACTAATAACAAAGAGCAAAATATAGACAAGTGGACAGTATCTGGTATTTTTTCTTTTTATTATTTCTTATCTCTTATTCCTCCCCTTGTTATCACATATCAGCATAGAGGTTAGGTTTATTGTGATAGGACAAACTGGCAGTATCAATATGAAGGCTGGTATAAGGTAAAAAAGAGATATCTTTGAGCTGTCTGACATATTCCAACTATATGTCTTAGTGGTGTAAATCCTCTAACTGCTGTATTTTATTAAGGTATTTTAACATTGTTATGTACATAGAAACTTTAATTTAACATCAAAAACTTATCTAACAAACATCTTTTTTAAGGTCTGTACTGCTTAACACTGAGTCTTCCATGTCTTTGAGGGGTCTGAAACATTAATATTTCAATCTGAAACATTAATATTTCAATCATGTCAACTTCATCCGAACCCTGGAAGAGAATGAGAAATAAAAAGGAGACGAATCTCATGGAACTGGTTAAGAGAAGCTGTACAGGTTCTGTGATAATGCCTTTTGCTCTTTCTGTGACATCCAAGATCATCTGCATAAAAGAAGAGCATAGTTGATGACTTTAAACCTTCACTGGAGAAATACTCCTGGCTAGTGTTTCACGCTGAGTGAATGGGGAAATAGATGACTCCTAAATTTCCTAAGAAATACCCTTACGCAAGCTTAAAAGAGAAGGAGGAAGTAGTGAATAACCAGATATATGCTCTAGAGGTAACAGCACACTGCTTTGTTAGCACAGCATTTGGAGGGAACATCATGTCCTAATATAAAACACAAGCTGTATTTCAGAAAAATTTTAAAAGTATTTAGTGGAAAATAGGAAAAAAACAGTCTTTATGCACTAGAGAGGGAAAAGCTCATAGACTTGCATTAGCTCTGCAAAACCTGCAAGAAATTGGTTCTGAAGGTTTGCAACAGGTTTTCAGGAGCTCCATCTGTCCCAGGTACTAACAGCAATTCAACAAGTCCTTTTAACAAGTAGGCTGTAGCTCTGATAAAACTGCTAATCCTGTATGGTCTTCACATAACCTCAGAAACTGCCAGTTGCTGCAGCATGTATTTCCTCCAAGACATACATATTTGTCCATTCCTTAAGGTTATTCTCACTAGAGGTGAGATGGTTCAAAGTGTTGTGAGTAGCACAGAGATCATTTTATCTCTTCAATACCAGTGTGAATCTGCCATAAGTCTTCTGTAATTATAAATTGTTTTAATTATTGTTTTAATACTGACCATGAACTCTTTTGAGATAGCTAAACTTTGAAAGACCAACCTCTCAGATTATACTGATTAGAAAAAAAAAATTATCATGCAACTATTATAAACTGTGAAGGGTGGTGTGCATTTGACATTTTAACTATTTTATCCTCAAGATTTAGACTGAGAGTATACTGGTCATCTCAGAAAACATGTCCTTCCCTGTGATTCATTTTCTCTGTCACCTTCAAAAAAAAAAAAAAGGTATCTTTTTGGACAAGAACTACTGCAGCACTGTACACCTTTAACTTTACCATCACAATAACTTAGTGGGTTATCGTATTTATGAACAGTTTCTTCACTATAAGAATTCACTGGATTTTCCAACACCAGATAAATCAAAGTCTTCAGATTAAAAAGCCAAATATCATTCTACATTTTGGTTATTATACATATATTTACATCATTACAGGATTTTTATTCTGCTTACCCTTCCATGGATAGCAATTGTTTTAGTCTGTCATTGCAATGTTGCCAATATAGATGTAAAAAAATATGCTGTTGAAATTTGATATTTTTGATCAGTCTTCTTATAAGGCTTTCTTCCATTAAAATATGTTGGTTTGGTTTTTTTTAAATGGACACTAGGAAACCTAATATATAAAATGACATGACTGTGACAACAGGCACAGTAGTCACAGTTTATTTGTCAGCGCTAAATATATCTATGGTATTTTATTTCACTGTTGACTTTTCCTAAAAGTTTCATATTATCAAGTCAATTCTGCAGACACGCTAGAGTATAAGACCCGTTGACACTTAAATTTCTGAAATATTGATAAATAGAGATGAAGCAGAGGAGGATTAAAGCCAAATCCAAGCAGGTGTGTTAGGAGTGAGTGTTGATTGCTGAGGAATGACATGCTAGATGGAGTTTTATTGAGTCTGTAAAGACACTGATATACTTGATACACACAGACCAGGAAAAACAGCCCCAAAACTAGATGACCTTTTCACTCACCATTTAGTTCCTGAAAACATGTCAGTGGGCAAATAAACTGAAGCTGTGTCACAGTGACTTCCTCTCCAATGCAGAAATGTTAAAGCTCCCTAAGGGCCAAAAAAGAATTTAACTTCTGCAACAGCTTGCAGGTCTGCACACAACAGCAAATGATATGTCATTCTAGTGTTTTATTGAAACACCTGAATGTAATAAAGGAGAACAAGTAAGTATTGATGTATTGCTTTCATTCTGATCATTATGATCTTTTTCGCAAAATCAAAACCAAAAAAATGCTCTGTAGTGCAGGACTGATGCTGCATCAGCCTGAAGAAAGCTGAGGGATATACCAGTGCTATAAACCAGAAATATATTTGTTCTTTTAAACTGGTGGAGAGGGTGACATAGGTCTCCAGTGCTGTTTCTCTTGTCACAGGCAAGTCATCCCAATAAGAGCTGGTCTATCCCTAGCACAGTATGGTAATGTTATCATGAGAAGGTACAACACTCAGAATGGCGAACTAGAGGAAAAAAGGACAGTCTTCATGGCTACTTAAATGGTTGCCACTGGTTACCTCAATGAATAAAATTACTACACCACCTTACATGCCCATCTGGGCTGGCTAGCCCTGGTTTGTGCAGTGCTCCAGAGCCAAGACCACTCTCCAAAGTCAGTACTAGAGATTGGCACCTCCAGACTCCTGACTGTGTAAAATGTCTATGAAATTAGCTCTTATTAGCAAGATACCTGTAAATGATCAGAATAAGACTTCAGATGTATCTCATTGCAAATCATCATATCCAGATATAGTGAAAAGAAAATCCATGTCTTTTGTAGTTCCAAACCACAGTGGTATAAATACATATTGATACGTATACACAATATATATTGCATATTAATGTAATCGATATACATGGGGAAAAAAAACCCCAAACCTCATTCTATCTAGATATTCACATATGAGGTTTCTTTTCAAAGGTAATGGGAGGACTAAATTATATCTTGTAGGCATGGATCTTCAATGGGACAACAAGAACCTTACCAACCCAGAAAAAACCTACAATTTCTGTTAGGAGTGAAGAAGCAAAAGTCCTGTATAGAATTGTGGTATATTTCCGTTCCTACAGGCAGCCAAGAAAGACTAGTGCTGAGGTCTCATACTGCTGCTCTCTATTCTCCTCTGCCCCTTTTGAGGTAATAGATGGAGAACAATTCCTGTTCCACATTTAGCACAGAGCTTGCAATTCTGCCTGTCCTTCACACAGACTTGGCAAAATGATAAAAGCATATAGAACCCCATGTTCTTGTCTAGTTGCTGGAAAGACTGAATCCACAAAGCAATTTCATTTTCCCTATCTACAGTGGTTACATAAAAAAGCTTCTAAAAGACACATCAGAATATGGTTTTATGGTGAATTTATGTTAGAACAGGTGAGATCAAGAGAAGACGTTTATATTTGCAGAAGCAAATGGTTTGGATGCTTCTTAATTTTCAGAAAAAAAATTCATTCTAGGGTCATTGAAGGTTTTGAGGTCATGTCAGACCAAGAAACTGAGTCCAGACTTTCTGAGTCAGATGAGGAATATAATCAGTGGCTTTCCTCCCTCCACTACCTGTTTTTATAAGAACACAACTAGTTTTCCAAGCCTGCCCTTGGTATGATTGAAAATCAGCACCTGGGCAAAAAGGGCAATTTGAGCCTCCATATAACATCTCCTCATTCTGCTGATGACTTTCTTTTTTCTTTCTTTCTCTGGGGTGTATTAAAAGGAGTGTGGCTAGTAGACTAAGAGAGGTTCTTCTGCCCCTCTACTCTGCCCTGGTAAGGCCACATCTGGAGTACTGTGTCCAGTTCTGGGTCCCCCAGTTCAAGAGGCACATAGAATTGCTTGAGAGAGTCCAGTGCAGAGCCACAAAGATCATTAAAGGAGTGGAGCATCTCGTTTATGAGGAAAGACTGAGGGAGCTGGGGCTCTTTAGCTTGGAGAAAAGGAGACTGAGGGGTGACCTCATCAATGTTTATAAATATTTAAAGGGTGAGTGCCAGAAGTATAGGAGCCAGGCTCTTCTCGGTAATGCCCAGTGATAGAACAAGGGGCAATGGGTGGAAGCTGAGGCATACGAAGTTTCATGCAAACATGAGACAGAATTTTTTCACTGTGAGGGTGACGGAACACTGGAACAGGCTGCCCAGGGATGTTGTGGAGTCTCCGTCTCTGGAGATATTCAAAACCCGCCTGGACGCATTCCTGTGTGGTCTGGTATAGGTGATCCTGCTCTGGTGGGGGGGGTTGGACTAGATGACCTTTCGAGGTCACTTCCAGCCCCTGACATTCTGTGATTCTGTGTGATTCTTTTGATAAATGGACAGAATATGAGTATCAGTTAGTTCTCTACGCTTTCAAATATAGAGAAAGTGGCTTTGGTTTCCCTAAAGGTGTCAGCACAGATATGGAACAAAGTCTTTCAACAGTTCATCTATTAGCTGTGGAAAGTGATTTTTTTTATTTCCTGTTTTTAATGTGAAGTTTTGGCATCAAAGCACCAACAGTCTCATCCCCCAAAGTAAAACTAGCAAAAAGAGGTAGATACATTGAGCTTTGCTCAGGATGTCTCTAATTATGCAAGTTAATATCTCATACATGCAAAACTTCCACCAAAGAAGCAGGAGAAAGATTCCCTTCTACACAATGGCACCAAAGCATTCATTTGGCACATAACACTGGTATAGCAGAACTTTCAATTGTTATTTAATATAATAAAATGAGGCTCTGCAAAGTAGAATTTTGAACTGCAATTATTTTAATTAATTTTTTAAAATCAACGTATAATAAGTGCCTTTTGCCATAAATGAGGTTATGCACATTTTCATCAACTGAGGATCCAACTCTCATGAAGCGTGGAATCACAAGGGGATTTGTTGGGGTTTTATATAGTTTTTATGTGGACATCCATAACCTCAGATAGACAAATCATAGCGCTGTAAGAGGGTTTCAGTTGTAAAAATCCCTCCTGCCTAAAGCAAACTTAGACCACAAACACAGCTACTGAAATTCTCCCTTCGGTTATTACTGAGTGTGTATCCATATCACAAATCTGTTGCAGCTTTCTACAAAAGCAGCAGTCTTCCTTAGGATGGAAAAGTCACCAAAAGTCCCACAGACAAGTGAGAAGAAGAAAATCAAGAGATCAGGTTTATGTTTTGTGCCACACAGATATATGTAAAAGTTTACAAACCTCATCAGTTTTCCTAAAAGAACTGCAGCCTCACATTTACTGAGTTCCAAATCCATCTCTGAAATATAAAAAGATTAGAAAGTTCCAGTGACCTAATTAAGTGCAATTCAGTTAATTTAATATGCTCAAGGTAAATCTCTCATTAAAAGTATTTAAATGCCTCTGCTGTCCAAAACTTGTTATAAAAAACTTCCTGAAGTACCCACATTTTTAGTATTTTTTCTACTAAATAGGAAAACACAGTAATAACTGTCCAGAATCTTGCACTGGGGGAAGTGTTGTCTGTTTTCAGTTCAGATTACTTATAGTAAAGTCCACTCCCATTTGTCTTCCAAATTGAGTGAAGAGAAGCTATCAAGGGCCCTGCAATCTATGATGTGGCATCGGGAAAGTCCCACACAAAGTCAGTGACAATATTTAAGCTGTGTTTGAAAAAGATAAGTTCTTGGCACAACATTAAACAGATGAAAGGTGTCAGGGAGAAGCTCTAGTCAAAAAAAGATTGGTGCTGTCATGTCGTTTTTCTCTTTGTTGGTCTGAACAGACTGTGATAATCTACAAACAAGAAAACAACCATTCTTTCTGGGATCCCTCTTGCAACATACATGACGCTGTTTCTTGGAACCACTGATTCTCACTGTCTGTGTTGACTCAAGCTTCTACATAGGTGATGAAGTTTAAAAAAAAATTCTGTATCATCCATAAGAAAAATGTGGTTTCCAGTTCATCAGTCATAGTGTCATAGTCCTAATCTTTATTTTAGCCTTGACTTGGAAGCTTTCAGGATTCAAGCTACAGAAGTGGAGGTCAGTGAAGTGTACTGAAGAAAGTGAATTTGCTGAGAGAGGAAAGGAAGGTGACATTTCTGGAGAAGAGATGTTTTTGCAGTTAACAGAGGAAAAATTCCTTTCTTTTTTGGAAAGTGTATTACCGTTTTTCTTAGAGGACCTAAAATCTAGAAAGTCTCTTCATTTTTTGCTGTTAGCAGTTCCCAAAGCATAGAAATGTTTTTTTATTCATGTGAAATGCACTAGGAGAGAGTGTGAATTTTCTACCCTGGTAAAGATTTAACAATACTTTTCCACGGTTTATCGGGAATTATTTTTCAGAAGGAGAAGAAGGGAAGTCGTTTGCCTTCCACTTGAAATACAGTATTGTACTTTACAGGAAAGAGGTCTGGAAAGAGTGTTCAGGGAATACAAAATATAATATCTGCTCCCTCAAGAAAACTCCTCTAGTGAACCTTTAACCATTGGTATCCCTACATTGTGCTAGTCAAGTACAGAGCTCCTTGCCTGATGATTTAGCTAAACAGGCCAGACACATGTTGAGCTCTGCCTCCCCTGAAATCAGTCTCTCACAGTAAATCAGACTGGCAGCTGAGATAAGCTAAGGCAGATATAAGAAGCCAGTCCCAGCATTCCTTTCTGAAACCTGTTTTCTGCTTTTATCAGACCTAGTCATGGTATCTTGAACTCCAGGATGAAGGTTCATGCCTCATCCAGTTGCAATGGCTGGAAAGAAGAACACCCACTGTGACCATGGTTTTCTCCAGAGGGATGGGTTAGGAGCTATTTTCAGATCTGGATTCTGACAAACTCTTCCTTTGTATCTCAAAATCCCTCATGCTCAAAAATCATATGGAGCAGTTTTAAAAACAAACAAACAACAACAAAACCACAACCACACACATAAAAAAAATCCCCCCTAAAAAACCACAACAGAACTAAACCCCAAAATGTAGTTGTGTGTAAATGAGGAAGGCAATAACTTTTTGAACATTTGGTATTGGCCAAGTGAACTCAAAAACAAAACATTAAATGAAAAGTATTCTGAACTATTTCTGTGTATCCTATCTTTAATGGCAATATCTGCCTCAGTAATTCACAGAAACTATTTGAACTCTGTTCTAAGGAACAAAGTGTGGTATGTAGGTCAGCCTCTCCAGTGTTTCTTTTTCTGTGACTTTCTCCAGAGATGGCGGAGGGTTTTTTTCCTTTCATTTTATATCTAAGAGCACAATGTTCTACAGATTCATCTGAAAGATGCAATGATTCACAAATAAACGAACAAAAATGAGAGTAAAAGAATTGTTCTGTGAGACTCAAATAAAAAAAATCAAGAGAAAAAAGCTGTCTTGGCTTTGTTTTAGCAGCACACTGACTCCCACAATAAAAGGAAAAGGAATAATACTGTCAGGCAGATAAAGAGGTTTTTATGGGACTTCAGGAAAATTAATTGTATCAATTTAGCAATGCTGAATACTTAATAATGGTGAGCAGCTGAGAGTGACTCAGCACTACATCAAGTATGCCCATTCTCTCAGGAAGTGTTTCAATTCAACATGAGAACCAGACTAAGTTTTTTTGAGTGACAATGACTAAGACACGTGTAAGATGTTAGGGGATTGAGTCATTCTTCTTGTTTTTCTCAAAGTGATAGCAGAAGAAACAGTTCAAGGAACTAACCTAGTCAGATTCTCAAACTGAAGCTGATAATTTTTAAGACTTCAGGTGGTTTTCTAAGATCCTATGCCCTTTTTGCTGTCCCTTTTTATTTCCAGAAGGCAATTAATTGTCACTGGCTTCCATCTCCGGAGCTCATTCCACAGTCCTGCAAGCTGTTGCTGCCTCTGGTGCCATCAGAAAAGCTTTGCCTGGCTCTGTGTTTCTGTGCACAAGGTGCCACAATTCCTTGAACACCACTGATTCCCCAGAGTATGTGTTTATCCTGACAGCCAATGTCACACACAAAAAGGACGTTGATTTTTTCCCCACTTTTAAGCCTCTGCTGTAGCCAGCTGCTGCACCCTTCTGTTTACCAGGAATTGCTTTTGTCTACCAATGAAAACAAAAGGAATGAAAAACAACAGTATCCTGGCTAGAAAAAAATGGGCAGAAACGATGCTATGAGATGAGAACATCTTCTACCTACCCTGTGAGCCTAGTCTGCCTACTGACAGATAATCTTCCTGGGATGTTTGGGGGGAAATTTCCACTCTAAGTAACACAGCAATAAACTTAAAAAAAAATAAAATCACAATTAATTGAGGAAATATTCAAATGTGCATGATTGTGGTTCTGCAACCATTTCCAAATGTCATTTAATTCACATTTCTGCAAAAATCACAATGAGAGGTGGGACACACCATTCACCACAATTTAATCCAAATCAGTGGAGCTCTTGTTTGCAAAGTCTATCTTAATATCAAGCATACTGATAGGAGTCCTGAGTACCTCATATAAAAATTAGGCAACGACATCTGAATACATTGCATCATTAACTCTATTTTCCTAAAAGGTCATCAAGATAAATTTAAGTGAAGAAATACATACCCACATAGACATATTACTGGATCCATCTTGTAGCCATGTGAAGTACGGCTCTATATTGTGAAGGAAAACCAAACATTTCATCTCCTGTAAGGATACTCTAACAGTAATAAACAGGAACAATTTGATTTAAAGTGACAAGTACCAATGCCAGCACATTCAGGCAGGTTATAACTTAGTTTACAGTAAGTCAACATAAAACCACCCAGAACTTTTAACTATTAACACTGATTTGCACTGTCTTCATTGAATATTGCAACACCTTTCAATTCAGACAGCTTTAATAAGCCTTTATCACTCAACCCCTAAGAATGCACATATTCATCTGTTTATGTGGTAATCCTAAGTAGTAGATGCTCATGTCTTAATTTCAGTTTCAAAGTCACTGTTTACATGTGCATCTGTATTATCAGTGGTCACAAGTCTCCTGTTTGCAGAATCAGGCCTATCCTCTGGGCAGATAGAGACTGCAGTGAGATGAGGTTCAGGTGGCAAAGCAGTGATTCCTTTGTTGCAAATTGGTCCCTTACAATCAGTGCAACAAAGCTTACCAAGATATGTAGAATTTACCAGACTATTTCTATATTTTCTTTCATGCCCTTCAAACCATTGAGTTTTCTTTTACTGGCCTTTTTCTCTTCTAGGTAATTTTCATGCTACTTTTCTATGTGGTGCAAAGAGTAGGCTCTATTTTTCAGAATCTAAGCTTTTGGATTCATAACAACTCTGCCAGATATGTAAAGGAATAGTAAAGGAGTATTGTAGGATTTCTTTTTACCTCTGCTTTTCTCTGGCTGCTTAGCTGTTCATTCTGTGTCCTGGATATTACCATCACTAGTGTCCTGGATATTACCATCACTAGTGTCTTTTCAGCATCAATACGTAGTCTCTTGGTCAGAGGCTCCCTGACCATGCTTCCTCTGCTTCCTCTGTTCTCAGGTCCTAGGACTGCCAGAGCACCTGGCTATAGAGATCTAGTTAGAGGGAAACATAGGTTCCTGTAGTCCTAAAATAATCCAGTGAAGGAAAAAAAAGGATGGCTAAAGGCCAACAAGGACTGTGTAATGTATCTCTAACTGGCAGGACTTTTTTATGCTTGTGTGGCTGATCTCATACTTGGAGAAGTTGTCACATGCTATCAGCACCGAGTGATCTCCAGTTGGTGTTTCCAAGAGCAGCCCTTTCAAGTCACTCCTGATGAACTTAGAGGCAGAGACATTTTCCCTACTGGAGTTGCATTCTCCCTTGTCATATTTTTGCCTTTCTGGAGCAGTAAACCTAGTAAAAGTTGCTATCCCATACATCACACCTGCAGCCACATAGAACTGAAAACGTCTCTTGAAATACAAGGAGGTGTAACAATGAAGATACTCCTCTACCGTTGCCCATAAGCTCATTGGCAAACAATTCTGATCCTCTCCAATGACAAACTGTTAGTCAGATCACTAATAGTCATTCCTGAGCTGCACTGAACCGTATGAGTTACATCTCTGTCAGCATAGCTACTTTCATAATAGAGATCGGTGCCTATTTCTGAAGGTGCAACTAGCCAGACACCACAGTTGATTTTCCTATTTCTCACCCACATATCTCACCTCTTGTGATACGTGTGTCCATTTTGGTGTCCACAGGTGCAGCTCCAAGCTAATGAGCATAGCAGGGTACATATGTCTGTTTATAGCAAGCAAACACAGGCAATAGGCTCTGTAGCCAGATCTCCAGTTCTTTTATCGCACATTTGGTTTCATCCAAATTTGCCATTTTCAAAAGACTTGATCTTTACCAACCAATCTCTTCAGTTTTTCAGAGTGCAGCAAGCAGATGGAATGAATTCATCCCATGAGTCACTCCAGACCCTTAGTGTGCACAGATTCGAAGTTCAATGCAAGCACGATTTCCCATGTCATTTATGGTAATTGAAGATCATCAAGTGACAATTAATTTTTTGCACTCTTTGAGTCTCAGCAATGTTGTTTGCTATAAATTAAATTTATTCCAGCTCCTGAAGCAAACTGCATTGTGATTTTCCAGCCCTCCATGTCTTCAGATGTTGAGAAGGGGTCTCTCTGGAACTCTCCCATGATTCCAACAGATATTGGAGTTGTCTCCATTGCATCAAAAACTTCCTATTTCCCTGCCACTGATGTTTGTAAGAACTATTTCCTCACTTTTTGATCATGAACTATTTAACACTAGCATGAAGCTGTTAGCCATTTCATTAATAACTTTCTTGAAGTGATGCATGGCAAATAAAAAAGTCATTCCCAGACTGGACAGTAATAGCTGATATATTTGAAAGAACACCAAATTTCTATTTATTTTCTTTAATTTATTATTTCCCCTTTTTAACCCTACATAAAAGGTGATCTGATGTATTCTGGCCTTTTCCTTCACCTGTAGGGTTTGAATCTTCTATGTTAAACTACTTACCAACTCACTCCTGTTTTCCTAAAGCAGTCGCCTCTCCTAAAATCAGTTCTAGATTCAGTACAGCAGAGTCTGTTAAAATGGAGATGTATTTTGGGCCTATCAATAAGCAGTCTTATCAAGACTTATCTTGATGAATATAGAGATCTGTACAACAATTCTGCTTTGTACTAATGTTTTGTAACAGGATCTACTGGCCCATTATAATCCCCTTAAGAAAGGCACTCAGAATCAAAGGTATCATTTAAAATGCTACTAAGGAGAGAACATAGAATCATAGAACTCTCAGGATTGGAAAGGACCTTAAAGATCATCTAGTTCCAACTCCCCTGCCATGGACAGGGACATCTCCCACTAGAGGAGGTTGCTCAGAGCCTCAGCCAGCCTGGTCTTAAAAACTTCCAAGGATGGGGCTTCCACCACCTCTCTGGGCAACCCGTTCCAGTGTCTCACCACC
>WTSP01001492.1:40018-60873 GCA_025331215.1 Actenoides lindsayi | reverse complement strand
CTTGGGACTTGGCAGTGAAGCACACTTACCTGTACTAGCACTATTCCCAACTGGGTTTGTCTGTGACCTCTCAGTCTGAAGTCTGTCATGCTTCCAAAAACAGAAAATATTAAAAGAGAGAATGTTGTTAGGAAACATTTTAAAATACTTTTCTGCTACTTTTGTAAAGATGGTGCCTTGTATTTTGCATACAGTTCTAAGTATATGAGGAGGCAGTGTCAAGAATTTCTGGATACACTTTATTTAACTGTCCTCCACAGATAAAGAGACTCTTAATTCTTAGTAGACCCAGATGGAGCAGCTGATGGAGCTTAGAGTGCTGCAGATAAATGGAGGATTGCTAGCAGATGAGACAAGGAGTCAAGGTGAAATTGAATCCCTTCCTCTTTGCCATCTCAGGCATTTGTGATCCTGATGGCTGGAGTTCTTGGGATGAAATGCTAGAAAGCACCTTGTCTGCATTCCTTCTCCCCCCCATCCCTGTCTCCTTAATAAAAGTGTTGCTGAAAACTGCAAGACACAAAGAGAGGCTCCATTTCAGGGATGGGGGTGGAATCTCCAGGGTTTTTTTTTGCATGTGAGCATGACAGATGGAAAATGTTTCCGAGGGAAGTCTACACAAGTGACATCCAAGAACTCCATGTGTAAATGCACTTGGCAAACACAAAAGAAAAAACGCCTTGGCCTCCTGCTTGAGAGCTGCTTTATTCCATACCTCTCCAAGCACATGACGTCTCTTTATTTTGACAATGTCTCATGGCAAGTCCAGGTCTCACAGTTCAACCTGTACAAGCTACAAGTCCCAGGGATAGTCCTGCAGACCACATCTGACAGTCAGATCTGATTCCACACTTCCACCAGCCCAGGAGTCATATTGAAATATAATAAGGTCATAATTTATTATTTCATTATTCAATATTTACAACACAGTAGTAGGATCAGGACTTGGGTATACATAATCTGGTATTTTTAAAACAGTCTGAAACATTAGTTCCTGTGCCTCAGGTTTCCTTCTTAATCAAAATTTAACCAAAGACAGCTATCTTGATGATTTCTTGATAAGGTCAAGATTGCATTCACCACTGATCAGTCAAACTTCAGCCAGGATAAATAACTGTTGTTTTGTTTAAAGCCACCTCATCATGTAGTGTAAGAAAGTCAATGCACCATGTTATCATAGTCTCACATAAGATTCTGTTGTCTGAATTGCTAAAGCATGAAGCTATTCTTTCTCCAGAATATCAATCACAGAGTAATTAGTGGTTTTCATCTCATCTCCTACTTGCCGTTACAATGGCCAAGCCACCTTCCTCACTCTTTATGTGCTGTCTTCCTTCTCCCTACTTTTGTTTGATGAACAAAACCCTCTTTTCTTCTTTCATGTCCCTGTTATGAAGATATGAAAATGATGGGTAGATTTCTCCAGCTTCCCATTTTTTGTGCCTGGCTTCAGAGTTTCATGTCTTCTATCCCTTTTTCCTCCAATTTTACTGAAAGAAAAAGAAATATTCACCTCAAATTCACACTTTGACAGGCAGCACAGACATGATCTATGGGTAGTCAAGGATAAAGCCAGAAGCAGTCCTTATTGTTTACAGTCACTAAATAATTGCAGGAAAAGAGTTAGAAATGCCTGGTTTGTCTCTGTACACTAAGACAATTCTTTCATGTGACTGAACAGCAGGTCATAAATCCAGTTTTAATCAGACAGACTTACTGTTCTTCACAAAAATATCCCATAACTGTTATCTCTGGGATAGATGCATGAAAGTTGTTTTAGCTATGTCTCATCTACCTTTGTTCTCTCATAACTCTTCCACTCAGAATAATTTTGTTGGCACTTAGCAAATCCAAGAGGGGACAGGCTGAAGAAGTTGGATGGAGCATGAGAAATTATTTTCCTACATCCAATTTCCCATAATAGCTCCAAGGGCAGGCCAAAGAATGATGTCAAAAAATATCATAACTTACAGAAAGTGCAAGATATCCTGATAACGAGATGCTCATTTTGGTAATAAAATAGCTCAGGAATATATCTATAGAAAAATATTTCCCATGTAGCATTTCTTCAAGAGAAAATAATCTACTTAAACTTTCAAAGTATACTTTTTAAACTAGGTGGCTTTCCTTGTCTTAGTAATAAAACCTGATGATGGGACGTTTATCATCATCAGTTTTGTTATATTACATAAAAACCAAAACATGGCCATTCTGGTTAAAATCAAAGATAAGGAAGAGTTGAAGAACAGAGGGAGCATTCAGGACTATATCATAAGACTATTCTCCCAATTTTTAATGGTTCATAGCTCAAGGATTTCCTGAAACAGAAATTATGTCTTTGTGTTTAACACTCCTTCAGGTATCTTCATCCCATGAATGAATCCAGTTGACTTTTGAATCCAAAAATATCAAAGCTGTCCCAAGGGGATTATCAAATACATTTTCATATATATGGAGTTCATATACGTGCAACCAAAAAAAGTAGCAAATAAAGTAAAACATATGAGCTTCTTCTACAAAATATGTGCATAAAGCGAAATTAAAATGCAAAACTGACTATCAGAAATGCTGAAAGAGAAAATTATACAGGAAAACCAATTCTACTTATCAGTATAATAGCTCCTTACCCAACATTGGATACTACTAGCAGACCATATTCTCCCAAAGAGAGACTCTTTTGTAACATGCAATTGCACAAGAGATGTGTTTTTAATTGCCAGGAGACAAAAGGACCTCAGTTTAACATCTTGCCTGAAAAACAGCACACATAATTATGCCAAGATAATTATTCATTATGGACTCAGTAATCTGACACCTACTGATTCACCCACATCATTTTATTGTAGTGCCCACATTTTCCTTTGAGATGCCAATCTACGGACTTGATTTCAACTTCATTAAGGCAATGGGAATGTTTAAGATAGCTTTAAAGGGTGATACAGCAGGACTTGCATTTTAATCAAGCTCAGGGTTTAGTCAGAAATATCCCAAAATAAATACAGGTGGGAATTAAGCACTATATCACTGGAAATGCCCATGTCCATGTCCTTATTTCATGGTACATGTCAAAAAACAAGTTTCTAAGGCACAAGAAGACCCAGAGCGTGTTCTTAGTGCTTCTGAAGCTTTACATGGTTCTGTGTAACTGATTTGCTTGCCCACATCCTCTGTTTATTTTGAAAAATGTGTCAAGACCAAAGACTCAGTGGACGTGGCTGCAGATCTGGCAGTGATCTCTGGTCCACTGGTGCACAAGGGAAGGAAAACAGTAACTGGCCGGGAAATTAGAGTTGTTTTTATTAGCACTTTATTCACCCCAATCCACCAAGCAGTTCTTCTCATACAGATTTAATTACAAACTCAAAAGCGATTGGGGAAAAGTGTTAGACTTCGTTTCTTTAATTCATATCTGGGAAACAACCAGACACCTCAGAAAAATTATTTATTATTGGTACTAAATGTTAGCAGAGTTATGCTCACATCACCAAAACACCAGATGTGTATAATTTTAAAGTGATCAGTCTAAAAGCACATTAGTACACAAGGGTACAGTTCCCCTCCTGCGACTATATTTGGAATTTACCCTCAGCAAATGAAATGTCTATGGAAAACTTATCCAGAAATATATTAAGCAAACAGACTGCCAGTCCCATTTTGAATTGGAATTAGTACTACCAAGTTTTATTTGTTTGTGTAATTCAGCCAGAAGTTTTCTGGGTTCCCTCTCAGCAGAATGAACAGGGAGCAGCAAAACATGGTGTGGTTTTATTCATGCTAGGATGGAGTTGTACATTAAAAGACATTATGTCTGAACAGATATACATGTGTTATCTCCACTAGTGATCAATGTATAAAGTGAAGTAATCTTCCTGTAAGTGTCTGTATTGAATAGTGCTTTCTATTCACATGCACTCTTGTGTATCTAAAAAAATGTTGTTATTATTAACTTGGATTATGTTTTAAATAGCTTTGATGCAAAACAACTTTTCTAGTTCACACAGATTTTATTAGGCTTCTTTTGAAAATCTGGTAGTAGACAATACCTATTTTTAAAGGCCAGGAATGCTTTTCCTTCCCAGATCACTGACTAAAAACAATGTTTTGCTGACCTTGGAGAATTTAATATTCAAGGAAATCTTCATGTCTCTGCTGAAGAGGAAGAAAAAAACAAGATAACCCTGGAATTTTACCATATTACTAGATAAAGGATGCAATGACTCACAGACCAATATGAGGAAAGCACAAACATCCTTGTATAGATATGACTGAGGGCTAAACTTAATTTATTGTATCTTGGCTACTTCATTCCCAAAATACATTTCCTTTTCTCTGAGATAAGCAGAACTTTGCTTTCCTCTCTTAGTCTCTAACAGTAATGTTTGTCAATACACTGTGCCCTTGTGATTATTCATTATAAGAAGACAAATAAGTTGGCATATGATAGAACCACAAAATATAGCTCAGTGCAACGTTTTAGAGACTAATTTATTATGGAATACAGACACACTGCAAAGCAAATGCCCATTTGTTTATGCCATGATGATTAAAAATTAATTTTTTCAGTACAACTTAATTGGTGATTATTCACACATAACACATTCAGGCATAAGCTAAAGGTCCAGGTTGCGGTAGTCCCCCCCGTGTCACTATCAGATTTGACAAGCATACCATCCCACATGCTGTGGCATGGCTGTGGTCATGCACCTACTCAGCCTTCTTCAGGCTTAGGTCTAACCACATGCTCTGATTACCACAAAAGTAAAGAGGTGTCATATAAAATAGACTTCATGTTTGGTAGGAGAATTTTAACAACAGAAATGATTAACTCTGGGAGATTGTTAGGATATGATGGAGCTGGAAATAAGAATGGCCTAACTAAACACCTGTTTCTAATTAGGATCATTCTTCTAAATTGATCTATAAAATACTGAAAGAATATTGTGTGACTGCACAGAAAAAAAACAAGAAGTAAATTTAAAACTCATTAATACTAATTATCAAGGAAGTTTCCTAATAAAGTCACATCCTTAGCTATTCTATACTTGAAAACATTTCTTACCTCGATAGAAACATGAAAAAGGACCCTTGGAAGGGATTTCTTCTTCGATTTTGGTCTCTCTACATATTTTGCTGTATTCCCAAGTCATTTAATTTACAAATGTTTATGAAACCCATATCCATTGGGTAAAACTTCAGGAACATATTTGGAGTCTAAATTTTTACTGACACATTATGATCAGAGTCAAAATGCTAACTTTGCAGGAAGCAGACTCACATTAGCAGCATCTTGTAAGGACATTTGAAACTAAAGCTTCCCTGCCATCTAGTATAAACATCTATTTAAACAATTTAAGTAACAATAATTAATGTCTCCCAATGAAAATATAGAAAGCTGAGAGGAACCAGCTCACTTGTAGACATTGCACGATAGACCTCTAAGTGAAATGACCACAACATGAATCTCTTCATAGAGCCAGCACTGAGACGGATCAAGCTTTTGCCCCTTATTCTGTAATATTGTGTCTCTGAGACAATGATGATGCCATGATTTTGTATGTTTCCACCCTCTTGCATGGGAAACACATTGTTTAGGTCTCCACTCAGACAGATGGGTGGTAGTATCACCATCGTTCTGTGAGCCTAGATTAGCGATGAGAGGTTGTTGCTACAAGCAGGCCTTGCACATTATTTTTTAAAAGACATTGGCCATTTGAAAGCTTCATAAAAGAAAGTCAGAAATGGATGTGTGCTTCGTTGAGACGGTCTATTTGGGGATTTTCAATTATTTTTTTTTTGTACTTGTGCAATTGAGGAATTGTACTTGTACTTGAGGAATTACACCAAGTGCCACTTGATACAGCATTGGAGAAGCAGAGCTCCACCCTTCTGTCTTACTCTGCTCTCAATGAGACACTTCTGAAATGCAAATGGTCTAAAAATGTCACACAGTTTTTTCTCAGGAGAGTATCTGTCTGGGAGAGGCATTATAAGGACAATCTTTACAGCTGCCCCACCATGGGTATGAGAGAGGACTGTACTGGATTGGGGGAAAGAAGCAAAACTCCCATAATCTCCGTATAGTGGGGATCCATAGAACTGTCTGTTCTGACATCCACTGAGATGGGAGCAGAGAATCAAGAAACCGATATGGGGGTCATGGAACTCTCCTAGATAGTAAACTGAGAATAAACTCAGGACAGCAAAAAATCCAGCCCATATATAATCTGTATGGTCACAACATGTTTGTATTTAGTGCTGGTGAAAACAGGAATGTGTTTTTAACATTGTCATTGCACATTAGATACTTTACAAGGCTCTGAGTTAATTGTGGAGACCTTTCTTGTCTACAGTAGTAGTTAAATATCCATAATTACACCTTAACCAAGTATTTGATCTTTCAATGACTTGTTAATGTAAAAGAAAAATTTGAGCTTCCCTGTTAACCTTATCCCATTTATGGGGATGCATGCATTGTAGGCTGCCAGCTTTTATTCAAGGCTTTGCTAAAGCTGGTATTTTTAACAGCACTCAACTACCTAACATGCCAGCAAGAGAAGAACCAAAAAAATTCAAACCATGTTGTAAAGTATTTACCCTGACTTTAGATTCAGGCTTTGCAAAACATCCAGTCCTCAAATAATTGGAGAGAAGGATATAAGATTTAATTATATGGAAAAATTGCCCAAAGCTATTAATTCATCCCTTTTCTGGAAATATCCCAGATGAACACAGAAAACCAAATCTCCCCAGAAATTCAGGAAGAGAAAGAAAAAACACCAAGCCCTTAAGCAAACAAGTCAATAAATACAACCTATTTTCCTTGCACAGAGTGCTGCATTTTATAATGACAGACAAATATGTTTAGTACCCAGTAGGAATGTCAAATAGTTATCATAACTGGTTTGTAAGACATTTGAGATTCACAGTATCTGGCTGTATCCAGCTTGTCTCAAATTAGATTAGTCCGACTTAATTTTCTATTCGTGTTATGCAGAGTTATTTGAGGTGGAAGGCTATCAACTCAGGGCAGGCAGACAAGACTCCAAGCTTCAGTCCTTTTGAAGAGCGTGTGTAAGTTATGTCCTTTCCCCCCATGTGTCATTCCTACACCCAGCATATAAATATCATGCTGAGTGACGTTAGTGCATGTGTTAATGTGCAGTAAGTTTGGGGATATTAAAGCAGGCACAGCCTACCAACCCAGGGAAATCTGTGCATCTATGACTAAATGGGTATTTATTATTTCCTGAGCTCTGTGCCGGCAGCCAGCCAGCAGAGTGTGTACATTGAAATTAGAATAGATTGGGAGGCAGGACTTTGTTCCAAATTGATCTGGATGACGATAGTCATTCTGAAAGCAGCTCCACTTTTTTTAAAGGTTTATTGTGTGTTTCTAAAAAGGAGGGGGGAGAGACATTTAGGAAAATAACAGGAAGAAATCTAAGGCCAGGATATATACTTTTTTATTATTATTATTTGATTCTCTTACACCATTATTTTGTTATCATCAGCACAAGATTTAGAGCCTGTTAACATCACATGCAGAAATGCTGGAGCAGGAATGAAGAAAATGCTATTTCTAGTCATCTAATTATTATTCAACAAATCTTCCTACTGCAAGGGCTTGCACTGTAAAGACCAAAAGGTTTTATAAGCTGTGTTAATTCCAGCAAGGAAAAAAACCCCCAAAAATTTACTGTTAATAGAAGTAATCTATTTTTTTCATGTGGCTGATAGGTCTTTACCCATCAGTTTACTGTTGAGTTTTACTCTACCCTTGCAAATGGGAAGTGAACATACAACCCCAGCTTTGATTATCTTTTCCTGTAATTTTCAATATCTATTGTATATAGCAGAATATTTTAGTAAATGCATGTGCTATTTTTTGTTGTTTGCACTATTCCGTAAAATGATTTGTGAAGTGGCAAGTCAAAAACAATAAAGACGTAAAGCATCATCATTAATTTCATTAGCTTATCAGAAACAATGATAATTTCTTATGCTTTGAACTCTGGCCAGAAAGATAGAGCAGGCAGAAGGTTCACCAAGCATGAGAGTATTCTGGGTATAACTGCTTAAAAATAAGATCTAATACAATGGAAAAAATATAACTCCTGAGACAACATACTTTTAAATAATTACAGGAGGAACTAACCTTGTGGCATTATTTTTTTCATTCCTCATGACTCAGTATAGAAGATGAGATAAATCTAACTGGAGTAATTCTGTTTTCATCAAGTGCCAGAACTCTGTGTATATTCCTCAGTGTTATTCCTAAACAGCTGTCTTTACGTTGCCTGGACAATCATTGACCCTGTTATATGTTGTAAGACACATGATGGTAAGAGGATGGCTGCTACTCTGAATGTTCAATTTACACCTCAGATTTGACCACCAGTAAGAATACAGTTCATGATATATCTGAGACACTCCCCAAGGACATGTGGAGAAATAAATTGCCACCTATGTCTACCTGATTTGAACATACAATTGCCAAAAGCAACATACTCAATTCACTTAGTGACACGTTTAGCCATCCTTTAATATGACTCATGCCAAGTTATAGCTTTCTTCAAACAGAAGTAACTCCTGTAGACCTGAGTTCTTTTTTCAGAAGTACATGTTAAGTGTTTTGAATGTATAGCTTTCAGCCATATAATTCCCATGCTATCAGAGAAAAAGAAAAAATGGGGAAAGCTCTGTTCTCTTTACATCAATAAAATTCCTGTTTGGTGATAGAGTAAGCAGCTGTTTTCATGGCCCTTTGCTAGCATCAGTGAGCACTGAAAAGTTTCTCAGTCAAAAGAACTGGGTGCTTCACTTCCTTCTCCTTCAGAGCACCACAGAACAAAGCTTTCATGTTTAAAGTCATGCAAGGCATCCTCTAAACTTTTGGAACAATAATGTCAGGACCCAAGCAATTCAAAGGAAATAGTTTCCTCAAAACTGGAATCCTCTTTATCATGGGCAGCTGCATCTCAGTGGAGCACAGCTTTCCATCCTCCTTGGAGCACACAAATGTTCATTGCCTTTGATCTGGCTCCCCTTGCAGCTGCTCAGCAGTATGTCTAGGAGCTCCATAAGGATGTGATACAGCTCTGAGCTGTATTAGTGCCTGGCCTGATTTGTCCCAGTTTCCAGAGATGATCTGGCTAGTCTGAAAGCAACAGTGCAGCAGTGCACAATACTCCTTTTCTGTGTCCTTCGCATGTCCATGCTAAGCCATAAATCCCAATGATTTGACTTGAGACTCAGCTGAGATCCTCATAAAGGAATTTCATATGGTCCAGAGAAAGATAAAATGGTGTTGGGGGAACACCACAAATTCTTCTGAAAGCAGGTGGAGTTGTACACAAAAAAAACCCTGAAGAGAACAGCATCCTAAAAAGATGCTTCACACAAATTCCCTTGGAGTCAAGGAAGGCAGAATCAAAATACCTGGTATCTGACATGCTCAAGAACTTTGTATTGCTATAGTCATGATATTTTAAAATATAGATTTGCAGGTAGGGAACTAGCTACACATTGCTGTGTTCCATGTAGGCTATTACAACACTCCTCACAGTTTTCTGCATACTGCAAATGGAGTCCATTTTCTTCTGTACAGTGACATCAGGGTATATTGGCCTGTTGCACATCACCATGGAAAGAGAAGGGGAGAGGGAAAATGGCTTTGGATAGTAAAATATTCTCTCATGAGCCATCAAACTCTCTTTACATCCAAATAGCTGAATGGCATATACACATTTTCAGTAATCCAGCCATCTCTTTTTTAAGAAGTTCTTTGTAGGAGCCTGGTCAATACGAATTGTTCTAAAACATTCATTGCTCTATGGAAGGACTTGGTGAGCACCACATCACATTCCCAATGGTGAATGAGTTGCTGATAATGACAGGTGTGTACCTCTCTCACTTGTTTGTTAACAAAGGAACGGTGTTAACTTTTGTTACTGTAAATTTAAAATTCCCATTTACTGCTGATAAAGGGAATGTGAGGAAGATATAGCACAACAGATAAACAATATACTACTGTTAATTTAGAGCTGAACAATCATACTGTCAGTATCTTCAGCCTAGAAACCTCTTTTGGTGGGCTGGCCTGGCTTCGTTTGGCTCTCCCTCAGGTAAAGAGCATCAAGTAAATTTTTAGCTTTCCTGAAAGCAGCATTTGCATTCCAGTACCCATTACACTTTCACTAAGCATGCATAAGAACTTCTCAATCAATTTTTAGAAGTGGTCTCTGAAGTTTTAGGGGGCATGATTTTGTTGCAGATACTAGGAAGAAACCCAGGAAGGAAATATTTCCAAAATATATTCTGTTTGCTGTCTGTTGCTGCCTGATTGCTGAAAGAAAGAAGAATTATTTGATGCTAATATCAATCTTAACATTAATAACTTCTAAATCCACTGCTAATTTTCTACCATCTTTGGTGAAATATTGAATATTCAAGGCTTAAACTGTACTCATATTTTTATTGCACAAATGAGTCACATCCTTGGGTACTCCATTCTCCCTTGAGAATGATCTCATTACAATCATCACCATGGTACCTGCTAAGTGGATATATGTATTTCTTAGGAAATGTTAAGATTTTTAGGAATTTTACTATATCAAATTTCTTTTTAATTTAAAATTTGATGATCAGAAGCATCTCTCAACATTTGCTTGAAAGTAGCTGAGTCTAAGAGCTTTCCTGAATATTGGTGAGAAGCACAACAAAACAGTGAAACTCACTTTGATAATATAAGAATATTTATTGACTTTTTAATGATAACTATGCCACACAAAATGTATAAACAGATTCTTAAAGCTCTTCCTCATCTATAAATGTTTAATATGGGGAAGCATGATTTATTCAATCCTTTGCTTATTTTAATAATCCTAGATCCTTTTGATACCTCTCTTTTTCTCACTCCCTCCATAACTTGTGCTGCTGTTCTTGCCGATGGCTTCCCTGAAGTAATAACCCAGGTATCCTTTGATGCAAGGTTACACAATGGCAGAAGACCCAAAATCTGAAGTGCTATGTGAAGATGTATATTCGTTTTTCATTATAAAGTTTTCTTCCTTTGAAGTTCTAAGGAAACTACAATTTCCTTTCTCCTGCTGTAAGATATATATTCACTCACAGTTAAGCACATCTCCCATAACAATTCCTTTCCCAGGACTCACTGATACTTAGGTGCAGTTCAAACAGCACCTTTGATCCTTAAATAATCTTTATCTTTCCATTTGGGTGATGAGGAATCCTATGAAGAAATTACTTCTTGCATCTCACTAAATGAGACCATATAGCACTTTAAACAATACCATATTAACATGCATATGAAAAGTACGCATAGCTAATGTATTTGCACAATATAGAACACTGTGCTTGGTTAGATCAGTAGAGGAAGTAGTTTTAAAATCATGAATTGATATACAGCACTGTGCATCAAATAAACCCTTCTTTGCCATTCTATATCAAATTGTACTCCATGAACAGCAGTGACTACTCTTGGGAGCTAGCCATTTATCATGTTAAAAACAAGGACTTCCAAGGCCAATGGGCTGCAGTAGCTCTCTATAAAAAGTGGTTGTATTTTTATGCCTTTGCTGAGTTTTGTGGTTAAGTGGCTCACCTTGTAAGCACTATGCTATGCAAGCTGTACACAGCGTGGGTATTTATGCAAAGCATCCCACCGAGCTTAGCGAGACTATTGGTGTACGCTCTCAAAAGTGCAAGTGCAGTTCATACAGTGTAGCCCTTGGCATGCGTCTGAGACTGCACAGAGCTCAAAAAGTGATAGCTCTGCAATCTGCTGGCTGGAGCTTGCGGGGGAGATGAGCAGAGAGCAGTAAATTAGAACTGCAACTCAGAGCTGTGCCATCATCACTTACAAGTACTTATAAATTGTTTATCCTCCCCCTTCATGCTGTAGCTATAGGCTTTCATGTCCCTACATCTGCTAAATATGACTGCTCTGCTTACTTACTTATCTCCCAGAGAGGTAGTAAGACTTACTTACAGCTTACATCACATGCTAAGGGGTAAAGAACTAGCTTTGTGCTGAGTGTTGTCATCTGTCTTAATTTTGATTGATTTACTTTTGTCTGTATTTGATCAGATTACAGGCAAGCATGGTTTAAGAGTAACAGCTAATGTGACAAGGCTGAGTTTTTCTTTGTCTGTGGATGTGAGACTAACAAAAAAAGAGTGTAGTAGAGGTGTAAGCCGGTATTAAACAGATTGATTTTCATTCACATACCCCCTTTGGCTTTTCATGACAGCACCCTCCTTTAGCTTGCCACAAGCCACCCCTTTCCAGAAGCAGCTACACAGAACAAGGGCAAATGAGAAAGCTGTGGAATCATATCATCCATGGAATGATAGAACCATAGAACTATTCTGGTTGGAAGACACCTTTAAGATCATCAAGTCTAACCATTAACTCAGCACTGTCAGTTCACCACTAAACCATGTCACTAAGCACCATGTCTACACATCTTTTAAATACCATACCTTCAGGTGTCATGACTCTATTACTTGTGTGGGCAGCCTGTTCCAGTGCTTTACAACCCTTTCTGTGAAGAAATTTTTCCTAATAACCAACCTTAACCTGTCCTGGCACAATTTGAAGCCATTTCCTCTTGTCCTATTGTCTTTTGCCTGGGATGAAACCGACCCACACCTCACTACAACTCTCTTACTAAGAGTGTAACAACTAACTACAAAGTCTCCCCCCAGTCTCTATTTCTCCAGGCTAAACAACCCCAGTTCCTTCAGCCATTACTTGTAAGACTTGTCTTCTACAGCTTTCATGAGCTTTGTTGCCTTTCTTTGGGCACACTCCAGCACCTCAATGTCCTTCTTGTAGTGAGGATCACAAAACTGAACACAATATTCGAGATGTGGCCTCACTAGTGCTGAATACAGGGAGATTATCACTTCCCTAGTCTTGCTGGCCACACTGTTTCTGATAGAAGCCAGGATACTGTTGGCCTTTGTGGCCAGTAAACCAGTCAACTGAAAGAACATGTTTGGTTTAGCACACAAATGTAATGCTGGTCCAGTTTCAGACAATACCACTTAGTCATTGTCACTGCAGTAACTGACAGTATCTGCTACCCAGGATCATTGCTGTCTCCTCACCTCCATGTGGAGGTGTGAGTGCATATCAGATATGGATTGGCGTTATCTTCTTGCCTGGTTAACAAGAATAAATGGGAACAAAGGAAAGTAAAAACTTGTACATTAAAGACTCTCTTTCATCTAATAAGCAAACTGTGCTTTGTTGTGCATGTTACTTTTAGTGTCCCTATGACAATTTCATCATCTAAGATGCAGGAGGAATTGGCTTGGTCAGTCCAGCTAAAGGGTTCATGGCAGAACTGAGATATACGTATCTTTACTCCCAGCACTCTGCTTTGACTGCTAGATGATGTTGATGACTACATCCTTGAGGTTACAGGAAGGCTTGCTCAGACTCATCTGTTTCCAGGCAATATCACAAATATTATATATATACACCTCCTTTCTTTAAAATTGACTGTGATTGAAATACTTCAATAAACTCCATGTAATATATTGCCAAGCTGACACATAGCTTCAAATTCAGTCTGTGAAGTCTCATCTTTTTAAGAACAGAAACTCTTCAATCATTAAGAAATACCTGAAAAGTTCCCACAGTCGCAGAGGGAGTATTAACCTCTGATGGAGATCTGTCTTAATACACCTGAGAACAAGGGTCAATGTAGTCCAACAAAAAGCACAAGGGATTAGCAGGAGGAAAAAGCCTTCTAATAGCCTAGGGTATAAACATTATTATAAGGGAAATTTATAATTTTGCCCCATAAATTTCAAGCAAACCAGCCAAGCTGCATTAGGATTTTAATGACATTTTCTTTTACTACCAAGGATGCTGTGCCAGAAGCCCTTAGGCCTGCCTACAGTCATATTACTATACTTGCAAAGCATACTGACCTCAAAGACAGCACAGGCTATTTCTGTCACAGATTAAGTGACCTCTGCACTTTTTTCATCTAGCTGTGGAGAAAGCTGCAGGTGGAGGAATGTTCATCCCTCAGTTAAGCTAAACCTTTGTTTGCTGTGTTCACATGAATAACTTATAGGGCCTTGGCATCATGAACAGCAGTGCTGACACAGTTGACATGACAGCACTATAGACTGAATCCCGATCTGCCCTCTGAGGAGAAGATGGGATGTTTGCTCGTTTCACATTTCACCAAGTTGGGCTGTTCAACTATTTATAAGATGAATAGAAATTTCCACTACTTCAGCTGACACACCTGCCTTTACCTAGCAACTGCTCTGAGGGGGCCAGATGAAACAGGGGAGGCTTAGAGAGGCACAGCCTGATGGGGAGGCTGCTGCCGCCATCCCTGCCCTGTCAGCTTTGTGTTGGCTCTGTCCTCTTGGCAAGAGAGAGGCCCCTTCTGCTTCTCTCAGCTAGAGCTATTTATATCCAGCATGGCCCAGGGGAGGAGGAGCCTCCCTGAATCACCTTCTCTGTGCAGTGAGCAGCATGAGAGCAGCACGGAGCTCTGCAGACACTTTGTGTTGCATGGGGCATGGTGTGGAGAGACTGCCCTGACTGGCATGGGATAATCTCCACAGTGGCATAAAGTGACCTTCCCAGTGGCATGCTGCTACTGCCCATCCTGCTGCAGCACAGCCTCTGCCATATGGCCCCTTTGGGGTACCTGATGGTCCCTAACAGCACAGGGAGCCCACCTGGGACCGGGACCAGGACCAGGACATTTTCACCCAGTTCCAGTCCTATGGGAATGCATCCACCACCTCCTGGGATTTTTCTGGTTTTGACATGAACAAAGCGGGGTGAGGATCACCACCTAACCCAAGGCATTTGACCACAACTTTGCTTTTGACTGAATTGTGATCTAGCACAAACTTAGTACCTGCAGTCACTGAGAATTCATGTTTGTCTCACATATATGTAGGGTTTCTCAGGCCACCTGTTGCCACTAGGCTCCCAGCAGCAGAAAGAAATGTTATGCCCATGGTATAATCACATTTCTGTGCAGCATATTTGGGGGCCTGAACTACCACAGCCTGATCTTCCAAAGAAGCCACGTAGGGAGGAAAAGCCACTTTAGCAGTGATTAAAATATAGATGAGCTAGTACAATCAGGGAAGAACCCTTGAAAAATTACACTTTCCTACTTCATGCTGTAACTGCCAAGAGGGGCTGACAAAAGTCTGCAGTAATGGGCCCAGAGCCGGAGGAGCCAGAATACCTGCTTTTACAGTAACACTGAATCCAGGTCTAGTCTGGAATAAAATCCCATAGTCCTGGTGGCTTCAGGCATACCAAAAAGAGGAAAGGAGAATCTCTACATGGGATGTTGCAGCCCAATTTAAGACAGGAATTGACAAGGACATTGAACAGACAAAGTGGGGTTGGCAACAAGAGGAACATGTGCTAGCACAGATTCATCATGCATGCTATTGGCAGGTTAAAAAAAAAGGGGGGGAAAGAAAAAAAAGATATCCCAAATCAAATCTGTTTGCATTTACTAGGTGTCCCTTCCATGCTCATTCTCAGCAGGAGGGACATGGCGATGTAACTGGCAGCAGTGCCCTGAGCCAGCCAGGAGTATGGGTTGGGGCATCTGGGCAGTCAGGGTTCCCTCTCAGCAAGGAAAGGGGCTCTTGAAGGGGGCAAGTTTCTTTACTCTGATACTTTAAATGTTTACCCACCACAGTCTAATGTTTTTGGAGGGGGAGGACTGTAACTAAATGTGAGGTACACTTGTTGTTCACAATATTGTTGTCACGTGGCAGCTTTACAAAAAGGATATTTGACTACACAATTTCGATGCTGAAGATGAAAAGACCGTAATAGCTGCAGTATTGTGAATTGTGTTTGTGAAAGAAAGAGTTTACCGAACAGCAGCCAGGAAAGAAGATAAAGCAGGGTAGGTTTTATAGATAAAATTATATTGACCTCAGTTCAGATTATAAACGTAAAAAAAAAACCAAAACAAAACAGTCAATGTAGTTTGGGAAGGGAAGAGAAGGGAAAAGGTGTTTTCAGGAGACATGTTTCAGTTTCAAAATATCTCATACTTTTCACAAAGACACAGTATGCGCCCAAAATATTCAGCAGCTTTTCTACCTTGTGTTTGACGTATGCTTTTAAATGTAAAGCTGAGATCAGATGTGAGGGAGGGCAGGGGAGAAGGTTTGTAGCAACAGATGAAGCTGAATCAACAGAGTCATCCTTTTGTATTTCAGTAAATTCAGCCAGATACTGATGGTAATCTGCAGTCTATTTCTTCCATCTCTCTCCTCTCCCTCCCTTCCCTTTCCCATTCATCCTCCCCATCCATAGCACTGCTGTTCAACTTGGTAGCAAGCTGTTTGAGCTGTTAAAGCTGTTTGCTGGAGATCTGGGTGCTCTCTTTAAAACTGAAAATCATCCTGCCATCATCCACCTTGCTTTAACACCCACCCACTTAGGAAATCTGAAAGCTGTGCATCTCCTCAGAGGCTGCTAATGCTATTAATTCTGCTGTCTTAACAGTCTTTCCAAAATGTGAAAGCAGGTTTTCTGCAGATTCCTGGGCTATAACACATTCTGATGCATTTCCCATTTCTCCAACATACATTTCAGTATCTGTTTCCTATGGTTAAAATTAAGAAAGCCTTATTCAACACACTCTTGTTTCAATTTCACATGACTGAAACACTGTTGTTTTTCACCTGCAAGCCTTCACTCCTTAAACCTTATTGTGACTCTTTCCCTGTTTGTTTCTTGGCAGGCAAAATCACCCTCTATAATTGCAATCTGATGATTTCCCAAACTCACGCTAGCTGATTTAAAGATATCCTGTATCCCTCTAGCTTGCAATGTAGACACACCTGTATGAGGGGCACAATCACTCTTAAATGTACTATCCAGTTGCCACGGGTCTCACAAAACTGCCTACCTAAGCACTGTTGGTGACTTACCTATTCAATTAAGGTAATTGCTGAATGATTAGTGTTTTGATTGCACATCAGATTTTGACTCCTTACTACACTAGCAAAAAAAAATAGTATTAAGGTGTCAAGTTTAGCATCTCCCAATATCATCAGCTGGAAATGGAGCAACATCTGCCCTGCTTTTAGAAAGTTTTCTCTCACAGCTTGGTATTTCCCTCTACAAGGCTCTGTCGTCCCAAGGGGATACAGAAAAACATGTACTGAATCTGATTTGCAGTCACACAAGAGTCTTGCTGCTGAACCCTGGATTCAAGAGAGGCCTTTTGAGAAAGCAGAAAAAAGGGGACATCTGATTTTTATGAAAGCAGTTCATCTATCTCAAATTCTGTACAAGAGCCTTGGATATGTTCAGTCCCCTGTGCAGAGGAATTTGGGTATGAGGGCAGATGGAAAGAGGGTGAAGGCAAGGAGCAGAAAGAATCTTCTCTGTTGGTGACACTCGGCTCCCCAGGTGTAATGGGGGCAGTGAAAGCAGAATGCTATAGGTATAAATGAGTCTGGGCACTTCTTCAAAAAAGGCCTCAAAATGGCCTTACAACCCCAGGTTAGCTTCTACTTCTTCCCTGCCTGTTTTTCATTTAAAGCAGAGAATCTTGTCTGAGAACCAGAGCATGGAGCCAATACTCTAATGCAGATACAATATAGTGTGCAGTCAAGGGCTCCACCACATTTACTGTACAGAAAGAGATTAAAATATTGCAAAGATTTGATTGAGAGGCTTTAGCAGCCCTTACATTATAAATATCCTCAGTCCTAGAAAAAAAAGAACATTTGACAATAAGGCAGAAGAGGCTACAACAGGAGCCACATGTATGTTGCTCATGACATGACCAATGACTGTACTGAGGTGAGAAAGATGACAAGAATTTAATTAGGTGAACTGTCTTCATGATTTTTCTGATCTAGGGAGAAACTTGACAATATTGATCACAGCAAGTAAAACAGTCAATGCTAACTGTAACAATAAAATGACCAGATGAAACACAGTAGCATGAGAATGGCTTAATCTTTCCAAAAGGTTTGGTTAATTCAAAAGGTAACTAAGACTTATGTGTCCCTTGGGAGCCAACACTGTAATACTCCATTTGATTCCACGCTGTATGACTGAGACAAGATCTAAGGAGGTCATTAGCAGCATAATAGGAAAGCTCTTATTTTAAACCTCAGCCACCAGTGGAAATAAAACTCATTCTTCTTTGGAGGAATGTTAAAAAGTAGGTTAAAGGTTTGTTTGCAATGAGAGCTTTTTGTTTGTTTTACCTATTTCCAGTAACACTGCCTCGCTCTGTGTTGTAATAACACAGACCATCCTTCTGTGGTAACTTCATTTAAGTGGCATTATTCAGTTCAGAATAGCTTTGTGAATAGGTTTGATTGTGGTGGATCTTCTTCTTCTATATATTAAAAAAATGGAAGCTACTGAGTAAATAGGCATGGGAATTGTACCAGGCAGGGAAGAACCAACATTGCTTTATGAAATTACAGGGAACCAGAAGGAACATGGGTGACCAGCAGAGCAGTAAGCCCCATTTCATTGATTCTGCCATGCCTAATATACTACAGCACATCATTAACCAATTTCACTGCAGGACCATTACTATAAAGGGGTCTTAGGCGTGGCTATAAATGGTCATGTAAATGAGAGCTAAGACCTGTCTTTTCTGATAGAGTCTTTTTTCTCTTTGTATAGCTGTGAGGAGCTCTTTTAAAGTTAGTGATGTAAATGAGGAAAAAAATAGGCTCCAAACCCAGCTACAGATTTCAGAACCATCCAGAAAATCACTTTGAGCTGAGTGCAGCATTTAGAATATCTGCTGAAGACACACATGACTTAGGAAAGCAGATCAAGTAGCTTGCTTCATAGTCTGTGTAACCTAGACATGAGACTGGAAAAGCCAATGGCATGTCTATGTTAGCAGTAGGGTGACAGCCAAGTTGAATATGTCACAGCTGTGGTGGTACCCAGCCCTGATCCCATGGGGACTCCATAGCCACAAAAAGTGTGGCAACAACTTATCTTATAACACAGCATGAGAACAACATTACCTGGAGGGGGATGACCACTCCTCCTACTTCCCACCTTCACTTGACATCTGTGCTTGAATTAGCTGGAAGCAAGATACTCTCAGGAGGATACTATATGCCTTCAGCCCCAAGCTACTTGATGCTGACTGCCCCATACTATGTGTGCACTAGACCCAGTCTGCCTCAGCTCAGGGATATCCTTACACCATTACAAGGTGTACATACACCCTAATTATTCCTTAGCTTGCACCATCCCTTTAATGCCAATGGACCTACACGCACAATCTCACTAAGGGCTCAACACCATGGCCATGAAAGGATTAATGATCCCAAACATGCAGTTAGGTCTAAAGATGTTAAATAATTCTCCTGTCCCAGATGAAGTCTCTGCTTTGCTCTGAGGGTCATACACTCAAAGCTGAGTGCTGAGGAACAGAGCCAGGACCAAGAAGACATACCTTTCAAATGTTATTCGAAGTGTCCTGAAATGCTGACAAATCAGAAATCTACACAATTATAATTTAAATATTTGATCACTGGCAGAAAAGAAGATACATCCAGACAAACATCAGTCTATTGTAAAAATAATCCCTTCAGGTAAGTCCCCTTCGTGCCCTGAGTCCCTGCTTACTTTAATAAAATGTTCTAGAGTGCCACAGGCTCTTCTGCATCTAGCTGGACCCAGGCTGCTGAGCCACAATGCTCAATGTACCCATTTTTCTAAATTAAAAGGCCTCTAATCATCATCATCTTTATCATTGTACTTAGCCTCTGCCTACTCCACAAGGAGACCATTCCTCTTTCCCTGTGGGACAAATACTGATTTTCTTTTTTTTTTTTTTTTCTCTCTCCTTCAGGAACTGAATAAACAAACCCACTCAAATGATGGGGACTATTATTTCCCCAGAGAAAGCCTATCACAACTTTATTCTTCCTTTTCTGGAGATCACCCAGTGGTCCTCCAGATTATCCTCTCCTCACCAAGGACAAAAGGATGGCAGCTACTTGAGCATAAAGGTAGTTTAGCTCTCCACACAAGGGCAAAAATGGAGATGGAAATGAGATCAGGAAAAGCACTGCAGCTCTATTTCCCTAATGAAGCAGAGCTCTCACATCAAGCTGGGTTTACACACTATAATGAAGTACACTTCTCACAATGCTGGGGTTATGGAGAGCCCTGTGCAGATCAAGGTAATTATCAGCAGCCATGGTTCAAAAGGGCTCCATTCCCTCTCTGTTTTTCTCAGTTGTCAGCTTATAGTCAGGAAGAAAGTGGAAAAAAAAACAAAAAAAACCCCACAAAAAACCAAAATCCTTTTTGGAAGTGTCTGTAGCAGGAAAAAGACATGCTCAATACATATAGGAGGGGAGAGGGAGTGATCAGAAGTTACCATATTGTTACTCTGGTCACCTTTGTGAAACATATTGTTGCAAGGATGAGCTAAGCCTAACTCTCAGTCCCATTTCTGAAGGACTGCATTGTGGAAATTAATTCATAAGTGTTCAATAGCACTGAGTAATCTCAATTTATTTTTTTTTTTGAGAAGGATTTTCCCAGTACTGAAAGGCAGAGTCTAGTAGACAGCCTAGAAGAGAATAAAACTGATGGGGAGATACGGTGAAGCAAAGTAAGATAAAACTGTGGAACTGCAAAGACTTTTGTAATTTTGCTGTTCACTTAACTAAGATTTTATCTTTCTGTTTAGGAAATCAAATTCCACTGATTTTGTTAAGATTTTTCTTTTCTTTTCTTTTCTTCTTTTCTTTTCTTTTCTTTTCTTTTCTTTTCTTTTCTTTTCTTTTCTTTTCTTTTCTTTTCT
>WTSP01001492.1:22008-37271 GCA_025331215.1 Actenoides lindsayi | reverse complement strand
AATAAATATAATATATAATTCAGCAGTTCCCACTAATGTGACATGGCAATAAGAAAAATTAGACATTGCCCTGAATGGGCAAAAGCCCAAACTAAGCAACTTTGCTTGAGGATCTGAGTTAGTGGAAATGGGCTGAGAAGGAGCTAACAGCAGCCTAGGAGAATGGCAGGAGACAGTAAATTTTGTGGGAGTCAAGGAGAGAGGTACAGTGCTTGGGGGCAGCAGGAACAAAAGAATTGGAAGGAAAAGGAGAGAAAAGCAGAAAGCATATCAAGGAGAAAGAGTAGAGAAGGGGTCAGGAGAAGGAAGACTGAAGGATCAGGGGTGTACATAGGAAGTGGAAAAACAAGTGCAATGACACCCAGCTATAGAAAGGCAGGGAATCATTCATATAAGCAACACTGAGAAGGATGTAGTATTGATTTTAAAGCTTTAGACTTTAGAAAATAGTAATAATTTTAGCTAAAATATAGTTTTCCTAAATCTCTAAACTTGTTTTCACCCAAAAAGTGAGCACACTGTTAAATGAACGAAGAATTTCGTTAGTGATAGTATTGAAGGTGAATACCAGTCCTGCAGAATGTAACAAGTTGTTAGTAAGAGCACCTGGGGAATGTTTCTGAAATGAAAGGTAAATGCACTTAACAATTCTTCCCAATGAACCATAATTCTATCCAATCAGGTTGTCAAATAACTTGTTTCTTTCTATTCATTATTTTACTTCCTCATAACAATTAGGGGGATGTATTATTTCCATCAGTGTGTAGGTTATGATGTTGAAGCATATGGAATCATGGCTTCGTGGGTTGGGAAAAGTAGTATTTTGTTATGATAATAGCACCATTTTTGCATACCTAGCCACTGACCTTTGTTCTTCTCATCTGCAAATAGGCCATCTTTGTAACAAAAGTAAAGCTGAGGGATTTGAAAATGTCAAAATAGAAGAGCAACAAAGAGCCCTTGGCACATATAAATATTTATATTTGAAATATCCATTTGCCGAACTAAATATTTCAGCTATTGAGGGCAGCCTGAATCTCATTACATCAGCTTTTCAGGCCTCTTGGTGTTCTTGCTTTGAACACGCACAAGAGCAGCACTTTTGTTGTGTGATATGCACATTCCAAGCACCAGCACACTTACAAAGTGGGTTGTATTCCAGCAAAGCCATGTCTGTGCTATTTGATTTTTATGACAGCATCCAGACTCCACAGTTGTGTAGCTTTCTAGTGTTGAATACAGGTCCCTCACGTGATAGCTGTCTTGCTTGGTTTTTTTGTTTGTTTGTTTTTTGGGGTTTTTTTAATTAATAAGGACAAAAAAACCACCCTCTTCTAAAATCAGCTTCAGCAACACATTGCCTAGTGGAAAATCCATTTTAATTCACTAATTATTCTGATCTGTACCTGCAGTAAAATAGTAAAATACTGTCCAATCCTTTCAATTCAAGAAAATAAGTGCATTCAGCCCTTCACCTAGATGCAGCCAGCTCAGCCCCTCCTTGAGCCAGTTTTGCTCATGACTGACACACAGAGAGGAGCCTCTGTGTGACAGACCTGTTCCTCCCTCCTGCCAGAGATTCTTCTATTCCCTTGTGCGTGAGTCACCAGGTCTTTGGGCTAAGACTAGAGGAGAAGAGGGAAGAAGGAATGCAAAGTTATGTCTTCTCCCTTTTGACCTTGCCTTGCATAGGAAATCCATGAAAAATGTATTCTAGTTCCTTTCAGGGAATGTCAATATAAGTGGACTGCAGGGACATCTACCAGGTCAATAGTTCTTGCAGCAACACTCTGTACAGTGTCTGCCTCCCATGAGGAAGTACTGGGGGCAATAGGCTGCAGTTGTAATGCTGGGGACAAAGGGTCTCCAGTGGAGTCATCCTGGCCCACCCCGTAGGTGTTGTCACCCTTGCCCCTTCCACTGGAGGCAGGAGAAGCCCTGGAGAGGAATGCAGATGCATTTTTCTCCGTTATGAGTGTTTGCTCAATAGAGAGAGATCCAAACTGGTATTTTTTTCATGTAATACAGTGTGGTTGCTCTATAGTTCTTGCAACTTCAGTGTGCATTTTGCATTGAACACTTCCAACTATATTCATATTTACTGTTCCAGCTCATTTGGAAGTGTTTTGTATAAGCTGCTCTGTTACATCTGTAGATCTCAATATGCCAAATAAATAGCTGAGATGCTGCTGTGGGCCCCTTTTTAGCATCTGCCTGTCTGTTTCTATACACATGCTAAATATCTTTACTGTGTTCACTTCAGGAGAGGCTCTAAATCAGACATTACTGGCTTGAGTAACTTGATTCCTCAAAAGTCCTGCACTTTCACTTATTTTTACTAGATTTTCCTCAAATCTTCCCAAATATGCTGGTAAAAGGTGGAGCTAGAGAAGTCTCCCAGTCTTCAGATTTATATTCTACTTTGGTTTTATTTCTTTGTTCTTTCTGGCATTTCTATCAATTCTACTGCTCCTATTAATATTTTATAAACCAATAAACAGCTGTAAAATGAATCAAACCCAAGTTTAGTGAGTCTGTAAATGGTGAATTGGCAATATATGTAAAAGTTGTCCTAACAGTGATATTTCCATCTTTTTCTAAAGTTCTTTATAACCAGCATTATCACTGAATACATCTTAAGGGAAGCCTGTGATAACATAATGATCCTCAGAGACTTGTGGCTGCAACGATGTGCCAGAACATGGAGTACATTTATGATGAAAGCATCATCCTGACTCAGTGCACATCACTGTTAATGCTTTGCAAGTATGCTTTGCCTGGAATGTAATGGACTAATAATTACCTGCAATGTGCTTTAGCTTTGTCCAGGTTATGTGAAAACACTTTCTTCCCTTAACTGAACTGGTTTTTTCTCATTACCATAGAGGTTTTTTTCTTACCACTACCTAACTGATTGAAAGGAAACGTGCACTCCCAGATGGAAAAACCCAGGGGCTGTGATTAGGACTGAAAAGCAATCTACAACACACTCTAGTCACCAATAGATGACATTCATAATAAGGTTTGCCACTGTTTCCAGGTACTTTTCCAGTCATCCATTACTTTATTGTCTGTGTAAAAGTATATGGTTATATAATGGAAAATCCTTCAAACTCAAAGTTCAAGCATACAAAGTTGCTTTTATTGCAGCAATTAAGTAAGTTTTATCACTCATGCCAAATGCATGGTGTGCAAGAGCTGAAGAAGAGCTGATAGTAATAAAAACGTACAGGGGTTGTATTAGTTATTTTTATTCAGATAAAGGAGCAAGTACCTAAACATACACATACAAACATACTAGCACACGTCAGGATACTTACATACTTTAACACAAGGGGCAATTTTTCAATTCAAAGGCTAATATTTATGCATCTACAAGCAACCATTTGGAAACCGTCTCTTGTCTGTAAAACCCAACAGCTGCTTGCAGTTCACACCTCTGCGAAGCCAGAGCACAGAGGTGCGCCCACCCCTTTACATGCAGTTTTATAGTCTCGCATGTGGAGGCCTAGCATAGATCAAGGTGGAGTTGCAGGTTTTAATGTGCATCATAGTCACAACCACAGTTTCAGCATGCAGAAGCCAGAGCTTTTACAGCTCCTTGCCATTAATAGCCTGTGTTGTGCTGTTCTTGACCTTTCTCTGTGATGGGGTGTTCAGGACACAATGAGCTTTTTGTCTTACTCCCTCAGACGCTTTCTCAGGGCAGACTGGGACTTCCTCATGCTGGTGAATCCGGAGTCATGCCACTTCCCAGCTTTCAAGTGGGAAGCCACAATGACTGTTATGTCTTCCAGCCTTCCTATCAGTCCACAGAAGGCTACATTAGTAGCACCCAAAAACATGTGCTTCCTTACAAAGAAGGTATTCATGGAGGAAATGGGCCTTTTGAGACACCTCATGAGGTGACATACCTGTACAGTATCTCCAGAGGAAAGCTAGATTCAAGACATCACTTACCCTGCTCCTTTGCTGTCTGTCAAGTCACTGAAAGACATATTCTACAACAGGATAACACCATATATTGTCTGGAACCTTCCCTTCATAAGGACTGACCCAACCTCACTGATTAACCTGAGAGATCTGGTGTCACATGTGTACATGAAAAGCATCTACGTACTTATTAAATATGCATTCCCCTTCCTACTAACATTGTTCCATCAATATTTTAATGCCATGTTGCCTTTTAGATTGTGTTCCTACTGTAACATGAGGTCCCTGCTGGGACAGATGGACAGTGCAGAAATGGATGTGATGAAGAGTTGTCATCAGTGGTGATTTTCTTCTGCAAATGTTTACGGTTATTTCACCAGGAAATACCATCTCTATTCCCATCAACCAATGAAGTCAATGGGGAAGCACAAAGGTGTACAAAGTAGGGCTGTACATATTCAATCAGCAAAAGATTATTTATTGCCAAAGAGAGCTAATTTGTGATCACAGTCATTAGATTAAACTTAAGCCTGTATAGATGTGTTGACTTTATTAGCATATATGAGGAGTATACTCGATCATTGACTATTTCTGGAGTGAAAGTCATGTCTACATAAAGTTTTCCATGTGTTTTATTTCCTAGTATTTTATAATCCCTTTCTTATTTTGTTTTGTGTTTTTCTTCTCTGGTTATAGACTAATCATTGCCAAGTCTCCATCATCTGCTTGAAAAACAGTAGCTAGTAGTTATTGTGCTAAACAAACAGACCATTTTGCCACAATCCTTGGTGTTCTCAGTTATTCCACTTGATAGGCATCATTAAGGTTTCCATGTTAGTCACTTTCCTGATCTTTCTTATTTCTTTTGCTCAGGAAGCAGCTTTTCCTGGAAACATTCAAAGAAAATAAAACCTGATTGCAGTCAGCAGCCTGAGTTGATGGCAAATCCCACACTTTTTTTTTTTTTTAAGCTGATAACTCTAATTACAAATGTGAAAGGCCAGATTATGTCACCTGCATTCACACTAAGTCATTCTGCAGGAGTCTACAGAACTAGTTACGAGAGAAACATTGTTCAGCATGAGTAATTTTTCAGCAGTGCAGTCTAAGAGCTTGTAGCACACTGCATTATCGTGAGCTGGGATTTATTAATAGGGGCAACCCCAAGCACAAATACAGGCTGGGTGGAGTATGGACTGAGAGCAGTCCTGGGGAAAGAGACTTTGGGGTGCTGGTTGACAAAATCTGGACGTGAGCCAACAATGTCTGCTCACTGCCCAGAAATCCCCGATTGTATCCTAGGCTGCATCAAAATAAACATGGCCAGCAGGTCAAGGGAGGTGATTCTCCCCCTCTACTCCTCTCTCATGAGACCTCACTTGGAGTAATGTGTCCAGCTCTGGAACCCCCAACACAAGAAGAACATGGAGCAGGTCAGAGCGGATTCAAAGGAGGGCCACAAAGATGATCAGTGAGCTTGTAGGAGAGGTGGTGGTGTGGCCCTGTATGTTAGGGAAGGTCTTGACTGTCTTGAGCATGATGATGATGGTGATGATAGGGTTGAATGCTTATGGGTAAGAATCAGGGGGAAAGCTGACAAGGCAGATGTCATGGCAGGGATCTGTTAAAGACCACCAAATCAGGATGAAGAAGTTGATGAAGTGTTCTACAGATGGCTGGGTAAGGTCTCAGAATCTCTAGCCCTTGTTCTTTTGGGCAACTTCAGCTTACCAGCTGTCTGTTGGAAATATAATACAGCAGACAGGAAGCAGTCCTGGAGATTCTTGGAGTGTGTGGAAGATAACTTCCTAACACAACGGATGACCGAGGCAACTAGAGTAGGCTCTTTACTACACCTGTTGTTTGTGAACAGAGAAGAACTAGTGGAAGATGTGAAGATTGGTGACTGTCTTGGGCAAAGTAACCATGACATGGTGGAGTTTTCAATTCTTAGGGAAGTAAGAAGAGAGGTCAATAGAACTACCACCTGGGACTTCCAGAAGACAGACTTTGACATGTTTAGGAGATTGGTTGATGGCGTCTCTTGGGAGGTAGCCCTCAGGGACAAAGGAGTCCAGAAAGGCTGGACATTCCTCAAGAAGGAAATCCTCAAGGCACAGGATTTATCTGTCCCTGTGTACCATAAAATGAGCCGGCGCAGTAGAAGACCGACCTGGCTAAACAGAGAGCTTTGGGCAGAAGTCAGAAAGAAAAGGACAGTCTACTGGCTATGGAAGAAGGGGCAGGCAACTCAGGAAGTGTACAAGGTTGTTGCAAAGGTGGGAAGAAAATTAGAAAGGCTAAAGCTCAGCCAGAACGTAATCTGGCCAGAATCATTAAAGACAATAAAAAGTGTTTCTATAAATACATTAACAGTAAAAGAAGAGCTAAGGAGAATCTCTACCCTCTACTGAATACGTGAGGGAACCTTGTGACCAAGGACAAGGAAAAGGCTGAGCTGCTGAGTGCCCACTTTGACTCAGTTTTTGTCAGCAATGCCAGTTGCTACCTGAGGGTCCAGGTCTCTGAATTCGAAGATGGGGATGGGGAACAGAATGCAACCCCCATAATCTGAGATGAAATGTTCAGTGACCTATTGTGTCACACAGATGTGCACAAGTATAAGGGAATGGATGGGATCCATCCAAGGCTACTAAAGGAGCTGGCTCACCAAGCCTCTCTCCATTATTTATCAACAGTCCTGGCTAACTGGGGAGGTCCCAGTTGACTGGAAGTTAGCAAATGTGATAGCCATCTACAAGAAGGGCCAAAAGGATGATCCTGGGAACTACAGACCTGTCAGTCTGACCTCAGTGCCAGGGAAGGTTATGGAGTAGGTCATCTTGAGTGCCATCACACAGCACAATCAATACAACCAGGTGATCAGGCCCAGTCAGTATGGGTTTACAAAAGGAAGTCCTGCCTGACTAACATGATCTCCTTCTACAACAAGGTGACCCACCTAATGGATAAGAAAAGAGCTGTGGACATTGTCTACCTGGACTTTAGTAAAGCCTTTGACACTGTCTCCCACAGCATTGTCCTTCAGAAACTTATGGCGAAAGGCTTGGATAAATTCACTCTGAACTGGATAAAAAACTGGCTGGATGGCCGGAGTGGTAATGAATGGAGCTAAATCTGGCTAGCATCCAGTCACAAGTGGTGTTCCCTGAGGTTCAGTACTGGGCCTGTTCTCTTCAATATCTTTATTAGTGATCTGGATGAGGGGATTGAGTGTACCCTCAGTAAATTTGCAGATGACAAGCTAGGTGGGTATGTTGATCTGCTAGAGTGTAGGGAAGATTTACAGTGGGACCTAGACAGGTCAGATCAGTGGGCCAAAGTTAATTGCATGGGGTTCAACAAGGCCAAGTGCCAGGTCCTCCACTTGGGTCGTAACAACCCCATGATAAGCTACAGACTTGGGGATGTGTGGTTGGAAAGCTGCAAGCTGGAAAAGGACCTGTGGGTATTAATCGATAGTCGACTAGTAGTCAGCAGTGCGCACAGGTGGCCAAGAAGGCCAATGGCATTCTGGCTTGTATCAGAAACACTGTGGCCAGCACAAACAGGGAGGTGATCATCCCCCTTTACTTTCCACTGGTGAGGCCACACCTTGAATGTTGCATTCAGTTTGGGCCCCTCACTATAAGAAGGACATAGAAGTGCTGGAGTGTGTCCAGAAAAGGGCAACAAGGCTTGTGGAGGGCCTAGAGCACAAGTCCTATGAGGAGTGGCTGAGGGAGCTGGAATTGTTTAGTCTGGAGAAGACGAGTCTGAGGGCAGACCTTATCACTCTCTATAACTACCTGAAAGGAGGCTGGAACGAGGAGGGGGACAGCCTCTTCTCCCTCGTAACATGTAACAGGAACAGAGGGAATGGATGCAAGCTGCGCCAGGGGATGTTTAGGCTGGATATTAGGAAACATTTCTTCACTGAAAGGGTTATCAAACATTGGAATGGTCTGGGTGGAGTCACCATCCCTGGAAGCATTAGAATGGCATGTGGACCTAGTGCTTAGGGACATGGTTTAGTGGTGAGCATGCAGTGTTGGGTCGAAGGTTGGACTAGATAATCTTGAAGTGCCATCTTTCAACCAAAGACATTCTGTGATTCTGTGAACACTTCTCCTACAAGGACAGACTGAGAGAGTTGGCGTTGTTCATCCTGGAGAAGAGAAGACTCTGGAGAGACCTTATGCACCCTTCCAGTGTCTGCAGAGGGCCTACAAGAAGGCTGGGGAGGGACTTCTTATAAGGAATTGAAGTAATAGGATGAAAGATAATGGCTTCAAACTGAAAGAGGGTAGTTTTAGATCAAAAATAGGAAGAAGTTTTTTACTCTGAGAGTTACGAGACACTGAAACAGATTGTCCAGGGAAGTTGTGCATGGTCCATTGCTGTGTGTTCAAGACCAGGTTTGACAAGGCTTTGAGCAAACTGGTCTAGTGGGAGGTGTCCCTGCCTATGGCAGGGAAGGTTGAAACTAGATGATCTTTAAGGTCCCTTCCAAGCTAAGCCTTTCTATAATTCTATGGTTCTGTGACATTAGACTGGCACAGACCCACCCATCTTAAATATAGGTTACTCTATGCCATCCACAAAAAAATCAAGGAAGGTGTTGTAGGTGTCTGAAGATTCTCAGACAACTTTAAAACTCTGTTTGCTTAAAAGTCACCGCATGAAGAAGGAGACCTTGCCAGTGCAGGGTGAAAGCTCTCTCTTTCCCCTTTGCATCTCTCATGCAAAGCAGTAGAAAGCAGTATGAGAAGGTGCAAGAGGCTGACATGGTTGCAATGGCAACCATATTCATGTGCAGCCAACCAGGGTCTGAGCATGCACTGGGACCCACATGCCCATTGCTTCATTCTGGTGTGTACAATCCGAATTTGAAACCAGAGATATGCTAAATCATCTCATATCTAAACTGCTTAGAGCACATGAACCAGACTGCCTTCCCTTTGGTGGGAAAGCATTAAGTAAAAGGAGACTAATTTCTCCTAGGAAAAAAAAAAAAAATTAAAAAATGGGGTCACAGGAAAGATTATTCAGATTAATATTTTTTCAGCAAACATCCTTTCTACAAAAAATGCTACAGGTTTTAAAAATCAAAACAAGAAAGGCAGATCTTGTATTCATTTATACTGTTTCATCTCAATGCTTCACACACAATAAACTGGACCTGGCATAGCAAATGCTAAGGGTTCAAACTAAAGTTGAGTTGTAATCCTAACATGAGAAATCTGTTCTTCAGCAGAAAAGGATCAAGACTTTATTTAGTGTCTTTTTGATGATGCAGACAGAATATGGCAATTTGAAAACAGAAATTCCATACATCTGAGGCTAATTCTTGCCTCATATATTTTTTATATGAATTTATAGTTCTCAGGAGTGTCTTACAGAAATGGCAAGTATATGGACAATAGTTAGTAGTAGTTAATAGTTAGTATATGGACAATAGTCTCAGCTACAAAGCTGAGAAAATTGGCCATTTCTAGTTAGTAATGCATTAATGAGATACAAGTGTTTTCATTTTTATTGCAGTTTATACCCCAAACAACAGTGGGATGCCAAGCACTGCATTAGCATGTACCATAAAACAAGTATATACTTCCCATCATGCTTTACTAGTACTACTCAAAAAATATTTTATGTATCTGTAATTTTTTGTACCCAGTTTTCTTATGAGATGACATTTGAGGGAGAATGAGGGAAAATCCATGCCAGAATTTTTAAATTGAACAAGATTGTCAAAGAAAAAAAAACAATGAAAACTCTCCAGAGTGAGACAGTAACACCCTATCTTTCTCCTTTGAGGCACAGATTCCTCCAGAAATGACAGAGGTACAAAACTAAAAGCTCAGCACTGAAACAGTTCCTGGAAACCTTCTGCATATGCATATATATAGTACACATGCAGTAAAGGACACACTTATAGGTAGTGATACAAAAGCAGTAGAGTCACCATCAGCTGATGATATTCTCTGAACTGTAATTTCAGAGAAGGTGAAATACTTCTCCAAAAGGATAACATTTCAAAGACAACATGCAGGCTTCCTGTTGGCCTTGCCCTGAAAGCAATCTATCTGGGGAGCTCAACAGAACAGGGATTTGCTTTGTATTTCACCAGAAAGAGAGGGGTGAGGGATGTGGCTGTAGAAAAAACATAATACTACAGGCTGGGAAATACTCCCTCAGCCCCTCGCTGGTTAAGCTTTTTTTTGATATAATTGTAAATCATCATCTTTTTGTTGGGGGGGTGGGAGAAAGGAGAACTAGCACTCAGATTTCTCCTTGAGAATCTGTCAGTGCGTTTGCTGCTAGGAAATGACTAAAATAAGCCTCTGCACATATGTCCTTAAAAACACTTTGACTGAATTCCCCTGTAATTATTAAGCTTCTTCAGAGTCTGTAAGCTAGTGAGAAAGGGATTAGAGGGGTTACTTTATGCCTCTGTGCCCATAAAAATCCCTTGGCTACCGCAGTACACTGCTCAGAGTGTCCTGAAAGCTTTCATGTAATCCCTGCCTCCCAGCTACCACCACCACTGCATTCCCTTTATTTAGACACATTCAAATTTCATGCTGTAATCCAAAAGCACTCCAACACAGAAACAAGATCCACATTATAAATCACATTTAAAACCTAACCTGCCAGTTAGAGTGGAGCAGCAAGGCAACTGCATGATAAAGCTACCCTCAATTTTACGCTGTAAGGAAAACCAGGAGATGTAAATTGTCAGTTAACATCTGCTGACATTTCCTGTTCTCTAGGAGAATAGGAAATTATCAGTGGACAGGAATCATTTTCTATACCTGTCCTTGCAGGAGAGGTCACAACAGGACACTGATCCTGGACTGGAGTTGCATGTAAGTGTAAACACTGGATAGCAATAGGGAAAGAGATCTGCTTCCTATCATCATTAAGGGAATTTTCATGTCAAAAGAGAACTTGCAATGCTCAGTGGTGTTGCACTGAAAATAAGTCACCATATCACAGGCAGCAGCAACACAGGACTGCAAGCTGTCTTCTCAGTCACACAGTCTGTTTCTAGTACCAGCATGATATCATAAAACCCCTTTCACTAACTTGTCTTTAAGAATCCTGATATTTTTATAGGTGACATTTCTCCTCAGTAAATTCAGGTAGGAATTCTAGGCTGTGGAAAGGTTGAATGAAGCACTGTTGTTAAACCAACAACAGCTGTAAACATCCAAAGTGAACAGCTTCCAGATCATGATGTTAAAGCAGAGAAACAGCTGTCAGCTATGCATTAAATCAACATCTGCAAGACAGAATCAAAAAACCTCTTTTGTGGAGCCAACCAGTAACAAATACTTCCTGGGTAAACAGAAATCTGGCACCGCTTAGCAGAAATCAACTGTGAGGGCAAAGTGAGGACTGGAGCAGCTGAAGAGGAAGATGCTTGTCATGTACTCCCATCTGCGAGCAGAGGAAAACCCAGCGGCTGTTAGGTTTGCAGTGGACACAGTGAGGAAAAATGGTCACAGTCAGGGCAGCCTGGTAACCTAGCTTCAGTGCTTGGCTCGCTCCCTCCCTGCCCCCTCACGTTTGTGTGTATCCCTTGGCACATCATATCAGTGTGTCTTGGTCACCATCTGTGGAGATAATAACACCTTTTGTCTGCATGTCTATTTAGATTGTAAACTCCTTCCAACAAAGATTGTCTCTTACTTTGTTTACCAACAGTATGTAGTGCTGAGCTCAGTCTTATATATAGATCCTGGTCACTAATAATTATTTTAATAGTTACAATAAACATAGTAATTATCCAATATGAATCTGCTTTGATTTTTTTTGGTTTGTTTGTTGTGGTGGGGTTTTTTTAATCAGAGTTTTTATCCTAAGTGCATGAGGTCACAAGAGTGAGAAACACAAAGCAGTTTTGCCTGTTGTGGAGGGGCTGCTGGTGATCTCTGGCTGCACACAGGATGCACCTGAAAACATGGTACAGATGCATAAGCTTGCAAAGAAAACAGAAGTGTTCAAACACCAACCACATCTGATTTTTTTAAATTATTATCTTCTCCTCACTGTCCCTTTGCAGAGTGACCTTCATGGGAACTCCGAAATATTATTTTATTAAAATCTCACAGGACAAATAAACAAATAACATACATTACACACAGAATACACTGTATCTCTTCCTGATTAATTCACTCACCTCTTTCACTTTAACAACGGTAAATGACCAGGAATACCAATACTTCCTCATTCCAAATAAAGGATTTTACAGATCCATGGTGCAAAGCAGAAGTTAAAACAGTAGTTAAGAACTGCAGCCTGATACTGAAGCCCTCTGGGGTTTGAATAAACTCTGCTGACTCTGCTTGGCTTTTTAAAAATTGCTACAATTATTTTTTTTTAATACATGAACTCCCAAAGTGACATATTTCAAACATAAAATCTTAATATTTCTTTTGAGTGAAGTGTGTGCCATTGTTCATGGGGAAAGAGAAGAAAGCTCTGAGCTAATTTATAAACCCAGGGGAATATCGACAGCCAGCCAGCTGCTGTGGCTTTTTGCTTGATCTTCTGCAAATTTTCTTCGGTTATTCATGGCCAAAATGTGTCATGTGCAGATCTGAAATCATGCTGGAGGAACTGGTAGAAAGGGTCTCCTTTTGCTACTCCTGGCAGGCTTATGTCAGAAGGCTGTGAGGGATAACCATTGCTATTTATAGGTAATCCCCCTTTTGAAAGGTCACCTTTCATTGTGTGTTCGTTTTGATCCATATCTATCCAAAAATCACTCTCCTGCAGCTCATCCCTAATGAGTAATTTTTTAAGCAGATAAAAATGAAATAACTCATGCAATAAAGCAGAAGATACCGTCTGTTTTGCAGACCAAGGAATGCGCAGCACTCACATTATCTCCTGTGGTTTTAACTACAACATAGACAGGGTTTTTTTTAACAACTTCACTATCTTTGTCCAGGAGCAGGCAATTACTTTACATGTTGTATGTTCTTGATAATAGGATATCTGGGCACTGAATCACTTTCCTCATCATGAGCTACTCATGTGTAAACACAGGGCCACTTACCAGTCAAAAAAACTGCAGCTCACAGTGAGCCAGAGAGCAGAATGGCGCCTGCTCTGCATTTCTCAGCACTTCTGATTCTAAGGAAAAAAACCAAAACAACTCCCTTATTATGGAACTAAACTTTTGCTTTTTCCATATATTTGAGTGGTCATCCTGAGCTGAAAGCTGGCCGCCTTTCCACTTTCTGCTGGGCTGCAAGTTGGAGGAAATGAGTAAAGTGACGACAGCACTGAGCACTAATATAATAGAAGAGTTGAATAGAAGAAAAAGTGTATTTTTATGGAAAGCAGTGCACAGCAGTACACCAGCACAGTGATACTTTCTTTATTTCAACACTATGAAAGTTCAATTAATGGAATCGAGAGGATTGTCACTCTGGCAAGAGGTCAAAGCCGAGAAGAAGAAATATGGGAGGGGAGGGGAGATAAAACAGGGTGAAGCTTTGTGAAAGAAGGAAGCCAATGTCATCTGAAAAAATGGGCAGGGGATTTAAGAAGATATGACTTAAAAGCATGATGATAATATATGGTGTTTCTTCAAAAAAACCTCTCGTGCTGCTACTCTTCTTAAAAGAAAGAGGCAAAGGTAATAAGTGAAGCCTTCTCATCACACATCTAAGAGTGGGTAGACAGAAATGTGGGTTGGCTTTCCTCAGGATCAAGAGTGCTGCCTTTTGCTGAGCTTTATCGTCATGTCAAGCAAAATGGAGCATGCTACTGCAGGGAAGACAAAATAGTTTAGGTTATTCAGGGCTGTGCCAGAAGTTGTTCTCAGTGCCATTATTGTGTCTTTTCTCCTGATTAAATTTTGTGTGTAGATGACAGGGTTTGTTCCATGGAAAATAATGGCTAGACTGCAAAGGTAGACAAGCAAATTGGTGATCTCACCAGGGCCACCACAATAAAGCTAAATCTGTGACATATACTGCAGCTTCTTTGTTCTTGCTGTTCATTAAATAGGGCCAGGTTTAGAGGCAGTCTTTACATTTCAAACTGTTTAAACAATTAAATCATTAATCAAAGGAACAACTGCATTGAAGAAAACAGAAAGCACTGAAGTTGCTCCTCAAAAGAAATTGAAAGCATTACAGAGATTATGTTTGAACAGCAAAAAACAGGACTATAGTTCTTGGACTACTAATGTAAACAACTCATCTACAGGGGAAAAAAAAAAAAAAAGAGAAAAAAAAAAGAAAAAATCAAAACCAAACAAAAAAATAATTAAAAAAAACAACAACAAAAACAAACCTTAAAACAAACCAAACCACCACCCAATAAACAACAGCCTGTAAATGTCTGAGTACTGGATGATGGTTTTTGCCATCTTCCACTAGGTAAACTGGTATTTCCAAAATTTCTTTATGGATCTCCACATGCAAATCCCATTTTATTTCAACAGGCATACAAGTTTAAAACAGTCATATTTGTGGTTTAAAGTGCTCTTCTAGATACTGTGTGGTTTTAATTTAAGTTTAGATAGGGTTCACCTCACCTAACTTCAGCCTTATAAAATTCAAGCATCTAGTCCGAGATTGTCATCTAAGTGACTTGAACAGACAGTGCAGAGAAAATTGTTGCTCTAGAGGGTTCATCCCATCTTTTCTACATATTTAATTTTTGATTATATAAATCATCCTTTGGAAATGCATGTACCTCTCAACTAACTATAGAGGGAACATTGATGGCCCTTTGAGAAGACACTTGTCTCTTAGAGAGCTGAACTCCATTTCTGCTTTGAGAGGAGATGAAGTCAACTCTAAAACTTCCTATGTCTCTCCATTGGCAGTAGTTACTACCTGACATGTAGCCTCCAGCACTTGAGAAGCAGGGAAACTCCATCCTGTGCATCAAGGGCCAGATCCTCAAAATGTAATGCTTTTAGTCGAAAGGTATATTGATCTACAAAGTTCTACAGAGTTAGGTAATACAGGGCAAGAAGACACTTGTCTCTTAGAGAGATGAAGTCCCATCTCTTGTAGCCACTATTAAACAAATATGCTCGCATCAGGGTTGCCTGCATTTTGGATCCAAGAAGAGTGGGGAGAAGTATGCCCAGGATCTCCCATGCCTGAACTGACAAATAAGAATGAGAAGGGAAGTGGTGAATGCTCCCACCTGCAAACTGTCTGGGAGTCAGAGGTCAGCAAGATGTGCTCTGCTGTACTTGAACCTTACCTTACCACCCTGCAGAAGGAAGGAAGGAAGGAAGGAAGGAAGGAAGGAAGGAAGGAAGGAAGGAAGGAAGGAAGGAAGGAAGGAAGGAA